>JAAEAF010005735.1:0-39873 GCA_011037195.1 Triatoma infestans | reverse complement strand
GCGTATCTCAACCTGCCCTTAAATGGGTCAAGCGGGGAAGTGCTTCAGCACTTCTGCTATGGTCGGGCATTGCACTAAAAGTCCTTCCATGGCGTGACATCCCCTTCTTGTTAAACGATCCCGTTGCTTGCAACGGGGGACCGGTAAACCCGAAAGGGTAGGTACGGTCTAGAAAGATCCCCCGAAGTACCAGGTGGAAAAGGGGTATACGGGGAAGAATGTCTGCATAGAGCACAATCATGGCTGAAACTACAGAAAATTTTGAGAGAGATGTAGTATATACTATACTCTGATTTAGGGCAACATAGGGCTGTGTTTTATTTCAATATTCTTACTAGAAAGTGAAGGGTTTGGTCCATCTGTTTGTACAGAGAAAAGTCATGGCTGAAACTACATAAAATTTGGAACAACATAGGGTGATTTGGGGGCAACATAGGGCTACGTTTCAATTTAATATTCTTACCACAAAGTGAAGGGTTTTGTCTGTCTGTCAGTACAAGGCACAATCATGGCTGATACTTTTGAGAAATTCTTTAATTTTTAGGTCTATGTTTGAAATAACTGTTTTCCTTTAAACAAGAGGGTGTTCTAAAGGTTTTCCGGGAAGTTAACCCTGGCTAGGGCAGTAAGGACAGCAGTTGTCAGTGAGATGTTACAAGGGTCCATGGTAGGAGCATGATAAATGGTTGCTCGTAGAGTATAGCTAGATCAGATCCCGCCTGCCTAAACTTTCTTTTCTTAGGTTTCCCGCAATGTCGTCTAAACACTTCCGGCTGTAACATTAAAATTAGCACCCAATTTAATCAACAGTCTTATTCAAATTTCTCTTAAAATTGTAAGAATCAGCAGTATTACGATTGTGACAAATTTTGAATAAAATTAAGCTCTTTCCGGAGATAATTGTTTTGAGATAACAATCGTCTGCAACAGTCACACCGCTTTCTCTTGCTACAATTAATAGAATTCCAAGTGTAAAAAATTTCCGTTGTATTTTTTGTATTCGAGAAAATATAAAATACACAAACAACTCAAACTTCCGGTTGATCAATTTTTTTTTTAAATTTGGAATGCTATCAATGCTTCTTCTAATGTATAGTAATACTATATAAGCGGTAGAACCATATAATAGCACTTGAGGAGGAAACCATACTGTTTTCTCAAAATCCCCCAAAATTTTTCCTAGAAAAATGTTTCAAATAAAAGTGATAGGCACTTATGTGGGCAGATGATATACGAATTTCAAAGAAAATCGCTGTAACAATTTTCTAAATACACTAAAAAAAAAAAAAAAAAAATTCGGTAAAGTGGCACTTCTGGTAGTTGCATTTTGCCAGTTTAATAAAAAAAAAATGTTCGTACTCAGGGGACCTCAAATAATAGTATTTCCGGTGGAAACTCAATTTCGACAATTTGACACACTTGCACTACTTCCTTTTACGCAATGCATCATCGTTAAGAGAAAGTAAAAATGGTTTTGGTGAATGGTCTGTTTGTATGTGTTTAGCGTTTATACGTATATATATATATATATGTTACGCTCAAAGACCGAAAATGCTCATGGAGCGAAAAAACAGCTCACAACGCGTTGTGGTCACTATAAAACATCTACATCGTGAAATTCGCGTTATGGCTCTTATGAAAACGCTCACGACTCGGTGTTGCAATCACAGAAAGACCACATAGCGAAATTCGTGTCGTGGCTATCATGCTATACGACCACAACGCATTGTGGCAATGAAGAAAAGCCATGATGCGTATGGAACCATATTAGAATACGACGCGCAGTGATTTGCGATAAGGATCCTACTAGTCTCGAAACTTTTTGGTAGATATCCTTAGGAAATATTTTTTGTCCTGTAATAAGTACCAGACAATGTCCTTAATGCTCTTACTGCTGCTAAAAATTGAAAGCCGCTGCATGAAGTATTGCCATTATTAAATACAATATAAAGAAATCGTGTCATTAAAATAAAGGGACATTTGTTACTTATTGGGATTACTTTATATTTGAAAAAAAAAAAATCAAAATAACACAAACATAAATGTTTATTGATCATTGGTAAGCAACTACAATGTATTTAAATTATTTACTTGTATCAGAAATCACTCTTGTTGTGAAAATGTATGGACTGCTATTTATTTCGATGGGAACTATTACTGTGGCATTTTGAGTTGCATTTTATATTCTTTGAGCGACACTTGCACTTTTTATCAATACAGTATCTTTTGCAGTGGCACAACCGCGATCAGTACTTCTTTCCTCAAACTCACGCACGTAATTTATCATAAAACATTTCTTTTTTATTGGTCATGGTTAGCGCTGATACACGTTCACCCTCAGAAACAGACAAGAAATGAATAAACAACTCTACTGATGGTTTACTCAAGCATCGTTGTACTCAAGCCGACATGTTACAACCTGTCCGCTTGCAATGCGTTGTGGTCGTATACCATGATAGCCACGACACGAATTTCGCTATGTGGTCTTTCTGTGATTGCAACACCGAGTCGTGAGCGTTTTCATAAGAGCCATAACACAAATTTCGCGATGTGGATGTTTTACAGTGACCACAACGCATTGTGAGCTATTTTTTTCGCTCAATGAGCATTTTCGGTCTTTGAGCATAACATATACATATAAAAGGTAAATTATTAGCTGGTTCATGTATTGGCCCTCGGCTTATTATTCTGATGTTTAGTAGTTCAGAAATAAACAAACACTAGAAGACACTGTTACAACAGAAACAATATAGTTTAATTGACCAATCAATGACAGAAATAAAAATCTATTTAACGGTCAGGTCCGTTCTCCATATCAATCTCAATTCAGACTTGCATTTCCATGGAAACAACCTAATAAATAATAACAATAATTCATTTATTTAAATTCATTCTCTTCATTGCATGAACTTCTTTGTCTTCATATTCCTTTGACCATATTCTCTTCTCATTCTCCGACATACAATATACAATATATATGTAGGCTTGAAATTATAGGAATAGTGAGAAAGAGAAGGCATCTCTTCAAAAACAATCAATGTTTAAATCAAATTCTGACTACACACATAGCGAGACTTTCATATAATTATTACTTAACCATCTTTATAAGTAATTAACAATTTTTGGTTTTAAAAACACTTAAAACACACAGCATTTCTTTAATTCACATAAATATTTAACAACTTATAATAACCTTTCTCATAGCAAACATCATAAAATGGATATAACCTTCTTTGTTCCCTCTCTAGGTGGCAACACTGCCAAAATCAGCCCCCTCGCTCAGATATTCATCCCCACATTTATATATATATATATATATTATAGATAGCTGTGTGTGTGATTTTGCCCGAAACCTTCGTGTGAGATACCAGGACTAGGTGATAGTATCTAAACGATTCCTGCGACTTTTTCATACTCCTAGTAAGGAGATAGTATGGTGGTTGTGTCAAATTTTTGAAATCTGGAAGGGATTAACGTGTTTTGGGCTCTCACGTAGAGACCGCGGATTCGTGTCCAGTACGGCTCTTTAGATTTTCTCTTCCTAGGAAGTCTACAGCTCACTGTCCAGTGATGGACAGTGCTGTCTGTAACGAGAGGCCGACAGTTGCACTGAAAATATTATGCCCCCCCCCCCAAATTATCGAAATTGAGTTATTACCAAAAATACAAACTTTGACGTCCACTGAGTGCTAAAAAAAATGCTGTTACCGAATAGTCTGTTATATATGTGTTTGTATCAAGAAAAAATCTCAAAAACGATAAGTCGCAGGAAGCTGAAAATCGGTATTCCAACTACATTCTACTACTGCATCTGACTCTAAGATTTCCGGTAAAATCTATTACGTAACGCAGTGGTTTCCAAACTTTCTGTATCGTCGCCCACCTTTTTTTTTTTTTTAACAGTTTAATTTTATAAATACTATTCTTATATTACAATTAATTCATTGGACCACAAAATAATGTTCTATATTTTGTAAAATTCTTAATAGAAGAATATAGACTTTATTTATTGTAGTGAGTGTAATAGAAAAATTGGCAAATTTGAAATAATCTTCAAATAAATGCAAATAAACAAATATTACGACACAACAGTCAACGTCAACTTATAAAATAATACTAGTGTTGAGAACCTCAACGGTCAACAAAATAATGGCGTGATATCTAGGAATTGGAGATCGTAACATAAAGAACGTCTCTAGTAAGGATATATACATATATATCAGTAAAATATTCAATGTATTTAATGAGACGTTTAATTAGATATCAATCCATTTACAAAGGGCAATGCAATAATAATATCTAATAAATAATTTCTTATTAGAAGGTAAGGTGACATGCAATACAAATCTCAAATTCACTCTAGTCTGTTGTATAACTCTCATTCAAATCGTCCCCTCTCTCATGCCACCAGTATCTAATCTGCCAGACAGACAGACATCCGTAACACTATCCTTACAATTATTCATTTAATGGATTTCAAAAGAATATTATATATTTTGTACATTATTAAAGGAAAAACAAAATATTATTATGAAAGAACCTCAAACAAACACACTGAAATTAATCTTTAAAAAAATACAAAAAGCAATTTATTACAAAATATGATTCGTGTGATAGGTGGGGCTTGTTTTCCTCCACATATCTTTTCAAACCGAGATGTGACTTAAAATAGTTGTTTGTACTTAAATAAAAAGATATGATAAAAGCTGCACCCCCCTAGGGAGGCGCGCCTCACAGTTTGGAAAATGTTGACGTAACGTATCACTATTAGTTGAAATGAAAAAATGGTTGGTTAAGACAGAACTCTCTGCAATTCTAGTTTCACTTAGGTACACATGATAAGCCAAAGTAACCTTTTTTTTAACGTAATTCCAACTAAACTCAGTAAATAGGTAAATTTTAAACAAACTTTATCCATTACATTTTATTAATTAAGAATAAATAGTGTTAATATTTTAAACCAGATTTTTATGTATGGCTTCTTGTGGTAAATGTGAAATTGTAAAAACAATAGTTTCGAACCGTCAATCAAAATTAGAGATAATAATTTCCATATAACGGCCATATCTATGAACAGCATAACTTATTATAAGTAAACAATGACCTAGCCTTGTGAAACCTGCCCATCTATTACGATATAACTACGATAATGGAAATATAGGAGAGAAACATTGACTTTTGTATGGAAATGTCTATTTTATCTAGGATATATATTTTATCAGTATGATATTGCAACACGTAATATCACAACATATAACGTTCGCCTCCTGGGTGATACATGTTCAATGGCAGGTCTACATGTCGGTTATCATTCATAGCCGCTACTACTTAAATGTGATTACATTATACTCAATAAGAGAACGCCAAAAATGTTTAAAAAAAAAAAATCTGGTGTGAAACACTCACACAACTCTCTCATAATCCAGTTTTAAAAATCGTAATTGACAAATTTTGTAGTTAGTATATCCAATTTCATGAAATTTGTTGCGAGTTCTTCAAAAATTGATAAACTGTTCAGTAAAAACGCACTTCCGGATTACTAATTTTATCTAAAATCCATTTATTTCTAATTATTTTATTTAGATGGTAGAATCACCATGATATGACTTTAGAGGGAAATATAACCCCCCCCCCCAGTGCCTTTACATGAGAATATTACAATTAAAAGTTGTAGCTCTGTATATGTGTAGTTCCATTCCCGTAGTTTAAAGAAAATCGTTGGAGCGTTTTTAGAGAAAATACCAAACTGAAAAATACATTTCAGTAAACACGCACTTTCGGCCATTGCGATTTTTATCAAACTCGGAATTTCAACAACAACATTTAATTCTAAAAACTATTGTTTAGATGATAGAATTGTTTAATAAACTGAAATAGCACTTTAGATGAAACCTAACCCCTTCCTCTCACCCATAACTGCCCTTAAATGAATTTTCCCAGAGAAATGTTTCAAATAAAAGTTGTAGCACTTTGTATGTGAAGTTGGTAAACCATGTTTAAAGAACACAGTTGGAGCCGTTTTTGAGAAAAACACAACTGAAAAAACCATTCAGTAAGGTGGTACTTCCGGTTGAGCAATTTTGACAGATGACCTACTGCCGTATCCCATGATGATACCTAAACGGAATATCAGGTTTGAACTTTCTCCAAAACGTGTATTTCCGGTGATAACTTGATATCGAAAATTTGACACGATTGCAATACTTCCTCTTACTCGGAGTAAGAGAAAGTAAAAAGTGTTAGACTTATACCTACTTTCCAAGTGTAAAGGAAACCTTGATGGCCGTAATCAGAAATCTCCCCCTACCAAAAGACAAAAAAAAAAAAACAAATTCTGTAAAGTAAAATTGTTGGGTCACCATTTTTCTTCAAATTTGGAATTATAGTAACAACATACTACATACATACATAAATGGAACATATGTACAACATAAATGGAAAGTTATTAAATGGAGAAAACTTTGTTCTCACTCACTTGTAAATGAGGCTCTTGTCTTTTCTATTTCTTACGCCTAGTTCAAAGAGGAAGTAAAATTAGATCAAAAGAGAAGACACAGCATCAAAAGGCAATTATTTGCTGGCAATCTGGAAGAATTGTAAGTAATAATTGTGGGGTTACTCCCAAGATGATGTTTTGGATTTATGTTATATGGTTATTAAACCTAGGTTGTTATATGCGGCTGCGGTGTGGTGGTGTCGCATTGAGATAACATCCGCTACACCGCCGCTTAAGGATATTAAACGCTTGGCTTAGCCGCTTTGAGGTCCCCTGAGTCCAAAAAAGTGGTTTTTAGCAAATGGTGTGTATGTATGTATGTATGTATGTATGTGAACAGCATAGCTCAAAAACGAAAAACCGTAGAAAGTTGAAATTTGATATCCTGTTTAGGTATCACCATGGGATCTGATAGTACGTAATCTGTCATAATTCCTCAACCGGAAGTACCACTTTACTAGTTTTTTTTTTTTACTTTCTTGCGCTTTTCTCGAAAATGGCTGCGACGATTTTCTTTAAACTTCCTATATCAACTATAGATACAAAGATCTACAACTTTTATTTAAAACATTTCTCTGGGAAAATTCATTTAAGGGCACTTTTATGGGGGAGGAGTGGGCTTATGTTTTTTCTCAAAAGTGCTATCATAGTTGATCATACAATTCTACTATCCAAACAAAATAGATTACAAATAAATAGACGGCCAAAATTCCGCGTTTCAAGAAAATTAGTAAACCGGAAGCACGCTTTTACTGAACATTTTTTTCAGTTTTCGACGAATTTCATCAAATTGTTGGGTACACAAACTTTAAAATTTGTCAATTACAATTTTGAAAACTGGAGTAAGAGAAAGTTGTGTGTGTTTCTCACCAGATTTTTTGAATTGGATTGTAATGTTCTTTTAAGTATTGAAAATCGTTTCTGAGGAGGCTGTCTAATTCATTTTATAATGGGAGAGTAAGATGGAGAGAATTTGGGCCCGGTTGATGAAATGAGGAGACTTTGTTAACACTGGTTAACTAGTGTATTTATGAAGAGACACAGTCTGCCTGGACTTTACAGTAGAGAATGGTTAAGGTAGAGTGGAATGACACGTAGTGACTGGTGAGATTGAACTCTAGTGAACTGTATTTATATAGTTTCTCCCACTCCAGTCCGAGAGAGTGCCTGGTATTTTGTTTCTCTTTCTCTGCTCTCCCGGTTACTGTTACAATTTAGTGTTTGAGGATAACGGGTTGCTATGTTATTTCTAAGGGGATCTTTAAGAGATATACATGCATGTAGGAAAACTAATTTTTTATTTTGAGTATAGAGAAAACGAGCATTTCTGAAGACAATTTTTGTTTATACAATTGAAATAATTCCATAATTTCTGTTACAAATATTTCGGGAGATTTATTACACTTTTTGTATATTATGTCCAGCAGTATGCTGTTAGAGGTTTGCCTACTTGCAAATTTTGCTATTGAGAATGCTTTTAATTGGCCCCAGGAATTAAACTGTTCGTCTTGTTTTGCTTCCGCGGCTTTATCTACCAAATTCCCTTTTATATTAATTAATGATAGTACTTTCAGAGTGTCTGAAACTACTGGTTCACACGTATTCATCAGTATGGTAATTTCTTCTACTCTCCTTATGAAATGGGATAACTGTTTTGGGTTTCCGTTAAAATTTGGGATGGCACTCCAATAAAAAAAAGAAGAAAAAAAATGTTCAATTAATTTAATATGATTTTTATAAATTTTTCACTCGCAATGGTATCTTCATCACTCGGCTGCTGCGATGAATTTTGGCTGTAACGACAAGCGGCTTCTGGGCTCTAGCTATGCTGGCACTATAGAAATTACTGCTTGCCGGAGACTAGTATTGTGGCTTGGCTGTTGGTTGTTTATTAAACGTCGAAACTGCTCCTTGTGGGAGTGACGCTCGCTTTGCGGATTGCCAGCTATCGATGATCTTTACACTTGAAGTTTTGCTGACTGAATTAACGAATAAAAATTCGAAGTAGAAATTATTTGAACTCCCTATTTCCGGTGTCTTAAGCGACTAAAATTTGTAATAGAAATCATTTCAAACAATTAAACTAGTTCCGTTGTCCTATAAGACTGTGTCAAATATTAAGTTTGTATTCGTTGATTAAGTTTTAAAAAAAACTTGATTTCAAAGAATTACATAGACAGGCCGTATCCGCCACTCCATATCTACGTGCAAGGCGTTGCTAGGGCAGTCGTGGCTCGACTGCAACAGGGACAAGCTTCCATTTATCCCAGGCATAGTGGGAAATACCAGAAACTATGCGGCAGACCCGATTCTAGGTTTGCCTTCGGATATAATGATTCCTAGATACGACTTCCAAAAACCCTTCAAAGTCTTGATATTAGACAGGGGGCCATGGAAGATCGGGCCGCCAATCTCAGGCGAATCTATGTGGTACACCGACGGGTCTAAGATGGAAGAAGGAGTGGGAGGCGGCGTGTACGGGGCTCATCAGAGATGTGATATCTCGGTGAGCCTGGGAAAACTAGCCACGGTCTTTCAGGCGGAGCTAGTAGCAATTATTACCCGCGCCGCCGAAATAAGAAGACGCATCAGGGAGCACTCACAGAGAGCTCTTCTTTATCCATGCGGCGGCTACGAACTAAGTGTTCTCTAGCGCGTACACACGCACGCATGGAGCTTATCACAAGTGGTGTTTATATTTGAGTCCAGAGTCTATCTATAAACTTCTAATTTGGCCCTAGATACAGCACAGCCGTATTATAAATTGTAAATTTAAAAAATTAAATATACTTTTTTTTTCCAACTTATTTAAATTTAATGTAACCGTCATTTACGCTGGTTACAACAGCTCCAACGATTTTCTTTAAGCTAAGTATGTGAACTGCACAAATAAAGAACTACAACTTTTATTTGTAACATTTTTCCGGGTAAACGCATTTGTATGGCACTCCAATAAAAATGCCATACAAATGCGTTTGGTGCTTTTTGGTGGAGGGTTGGGGTTATGATTTCCTATTAAGTGCTATATGTTAGTTCATTATACAATTTACCATCAAACAAAATTAATTAGAAATAAATAGATGGCCAAAATTCCGAGTTTCAAGAAAATTAGTAAACCGGAAGTGCTTTTTTACCGAATAGTTTTTCAGTTTTTGCAATTTTCTCCATTAAAAAACCCGACGAATTTCATAAAATTTGGTATACTAACTATAAAATTTGTCAGCTACAATTTGAAAACTGCATTGTTGTATGAGTGTTTCATACCAGATTTTTTTTCATATATACAACTGGTAAACCATTAAATAAGAAGTTTCAAATTTCTTTATCCCTTTAAAAACATGTTGATAATAAGGATTGCAACCTACACATCGGGGGATTATCTAACTAGATATTAATTCCGTTTATATCAAGAATTTTTTTTTGAGGATGGGGTTTGGTGTTGATGGAAAATATAGGGTACCGTGAAGGGGTTAAGGAACGATGAAATTGGGATACGGATGTTGAATTTATTAAAAATAAATCTGATACAGAGGGATGCGTCCGGAGGTTGTAGTTAGGGGTAGCATTTGATGGGAAGTTCTTAAAATAGCTTAAGATGAGAAGCTGTTGAAATTATAAAGTCAAACGCCCCCTAAGGGTTTAAAACCCCTATGAGAAATATTAGAGATTTCCTTCCTGCTTTTGCACACACACACCAGCAAGAACTTACACACTCGGCGTATAGCAGAGAAAAAAAAAAATAAAACCAATTGAATAACAGTTTTCAATTCCTGAGGAATGAATCTGTCAGATAAATAGGGTCAACAAAATTATAAATATATTTGAACATCTAAATTCCATAACCTTACCCGGATGGAAGGTAACAAATGAAGAAGCGGTTTACCTTATTTATGCTTGGGCTGTACATCACCTGCTGTTTATTAACAGATTGTTAAATCCATCTTTTATTACATTACACAAACACACACACACACACAACACACACACGAAGCCATTATCTCATAATACACCAAATATGTGTTTTTATTGTTTAATCATAAATAAAAAAGATTGTGAAAGGTGAGAAGTTGATTCACTTTAGTAATTTTCATTAAAGAAATCCTACATAAATATATACGATATATATCTTTTATTTGAATCATATTCTCGGGAATTTTTTTTTGGGGGGAACTACAGCGTTAGGATTACGTCGAAACCACCACATCAGTACAATATGGCCTTGATGATATTAACATAATGAGGGTATAACAAAAATGACAGTTTTTCAATATAAAACAATTGTTGTGGTGGTTGGTTCCGCAGAACTGGAAAGCATCAGAGAATTTTTCCGTGGTAGCCTGCTTCATTTTGTGGTCATCGACCGGTTTCGGGCGTTCGCCCATCTTCAGGATGCGTTTTGTCAGACAGTGTGATTCAGTTTATACGTAGAATTTGTTTATGTATAAACTAAATTTGCTCTGTGCAAATCTGTATTATCACACTGTCTGACAAAACGCATCTTGAAGATGGGCGAACGCCCGAAACCGGCGATGACCACAAAATGAAGCAGGCTACCACGGAAAATGTCTCTGATAAAATCAATTCTTTATACCTTTTAAGAATTTTGTTTTAATGTTCAAAATACACCCCCTCCCCATTGTGATTGACTGTTATACGCCAACTTTCTGCCAGCTGTGGGATCCCTCGCCATACCATTCCTTGGCTTTGGAATAAAAATACTCCTATACTCCAGTTATAATTTTGGTGGATATTACATTTTCTCCCAAAGAAAGTGTGCCATTACAAAAACAAAATCCGGGTATCCGGATGGAGCGATATCTGAATTATAGGATGGGGTGTAAAAGGTAATACAGACACATGCTTATACATCTGTGAATAGAACAGCCCCACCCCATTACTATACAGTCCAAAGGAGATATCTGTAGGAATCCCTGAGCTCTGTAGCTTTAAAAAAGCGATTCGTAAAACTAAGAGCAAAAGAAATCAATCGTCTCGATTTGTTGTGACCCATTTACGAACATTTCCGCACCTGCGGACCATATCCCCTAGTTTCCCTAAAATGTGTGCTCGATGAAGCGCAGAACGTGACAGACCTAAAGGTTCTGTTGTCTTATATTAGAATAAGTGTTTTTGACGTACCTGTAAGATTGTAACTGATATATACAGGCAAATAATTATCAAATCATATCATATTACGTCCTTGCTCCGCAAGAGCGACTTACGGCAGACCATTTCTCTGTTAATAAAGTTAAGCAAATAAAGTAATTAAACGAGAAAATAAAAAAGTAATGAGGTATTAAAAAAAAAAACCTTACTTACGATGTCTGCACCAGATCAGAATGCTTCACTAAATGAATTTCTACTGTTTTCAATTTGTACTGTCAAGAAAATTAGTAGTTTTTTCCATTAAAGTATTGTAAATAACATTTATATTTATTATGAACATAAATATACGAAAGTAGTACAAAGTACAGAATTAGCGTGTTTTTATATTGAAAAAGTAAATATATATATGTCCCATTTTTTTTATGGCTGATTGTATTAACAAGGAATAAGTGAAAGTTGTGTGAGTGTTTCACACCAGATTTTTTTTTTGCCCTCAGTGGGGGGCATGTACTTCCGGAGAACATTCAATTTCTCAAAATTTGTCCCGTTCATAATACTTCCTTGAAAGTCAGCCTACATTTTACATTATATAGCCAAGCCTTAGAAATAGATAATAAATTATTGTTTGATTTATTTATTTATATCTTGAAAAACGATTAAAGCTTGTTAGTAGTGGGAGGTTATGAGTGTTATAACCAAACTTAATACCTTCTCGGTTGGATTAGCGTGTAATTATTTATTAAATACCCAGTATAGCGGAGAGATTTTAGCTTAAAGTTTAGGCAGGTCAAATCTTTAGTAGATACATTGGAAACCGTTAATGAACAAGACAAGAAAATCTGAACAGATCTTAGCCCACAATCCTCGGCTCACAGATTTACTTCTATACTTTTAACAAATTTAATCACAGCAGATTAAATTTTAAACTAATAATTTAAAAATAAATACATTATACAAATAATCTCGTTAAAGTCAACTGATACTATCTCTTAGCCCCCCAAAAAGTAATATAAAAAACAGGAATTAATCGTTTTTTTACTTTCTCATAGACCTAGTTAGAGGAAGTATTGGGATCGTGTCAGATACTCCAAATTGAGACTTCCCATGAATACGAAACAAACGTTTCTAGCGAATGATCTGTGTGTGTGTACATTACAATCAGCAGAATACCTCAAAAACAATAAGTCTCAGCAAGCTCAAACTTGGTATTCCGTTGAGGTACTACCTCCGCATCAAACACCAAGACTTCGGGCAAAATCCATCAACCGAAAGTGAAACTTTACTGATTTTTTTAAATTTTTTTTTAGTTTTTTGTGATGTCCTCAAAAACGGCTCCAACGATTTTTATTAAACTTCGTATACTATCTACCTACACACATAAATACTTATCATTATTATTTAAACATTTTCACAGGAAAATTGATTTTTGGGGGGTTCTGGGGGGAACAGCGTTGAAGTTTAAATAGTTATTTTGTCGCTATCTTCTAAAGTACCACTTCAGTGTAATATATGGTTTTATCGCCTATATAATATTAATATACACATTGGAACCATTGATAAAATTCAAAATTTTAGGATAATGGATGTGATTTTTACAAATAAGTTTTTGAGTCGTTTAGTATTTTCTTGACAACGGTTATAACGATTTTCATTAAACTTTGACTGCTTGGTGCATAGATAGAAACGTATCACTGTTTTTTTTAAATATTTTTTTGAAACAATGTATTTGTTTACTGTCTGCCTGTGTTGGTAGGTTGGATTTGTCCCCCTACCGCCATTTATGTCAGGACATATGAGCAATATTTGAAATTTAAAGCGAATTTGTCATTTTATAGATAGATATATATAACTGTTCTAGGAGGAGTAAGAGAAAGTCGTGTGAGTGTTTCACACCAGATTTTTTTTATTTATTTATCTATTTCTTTTGTTGCGTTCTAGATTGGAGGGAAATGCTAGGTGGGGGATGTTAGGTAGAACGTGTAGTGTTTGGAGATGTAACCAGCAGAGAATGTCTGTCCGTGGCATCAAGTACTCCAGGCTCTATATCTTAGTTCATCCCAACATATTGCGCGCTCTTACATTCTTACCAGCAAAACTTGCAGACACATAATTTGTCAAAACTGGATTTATTTTAAACAAATCTCCGAGAAAGTAGAAGAAGATTTGAATTGTCTATTATTAGATCATTACTTTGGCTAAAATATTGTAAAATATATGCAGAGTTTTGCTCAAAAAAATTTTTTTTTTTTTTAATTTTCACCGACGTTTTGGCCAAATATATTTATTTGCCTTCTTCACTTTTACTTGTATAGCTGAGCGGACTTACGAGGAACGTTCTAAATTCAAACTAATAGAATGACTTCCAGTACTCCACTAAAATCAATGTTACCACGAAAATGTTTCAAATAAAATTGTTAGGGAATTATGTGTGTGTGTAGAGAGCGTACAAGAATCCATTTCGAGTACATCACGAAAACAAAACAAAAAAAATCTGGTATGAAACACTCATACAAACTTTCTCTTACTCCAGTTCTCAAAATTATAATTGACAAATTTTATAGTTTGTGTACCGAATTTAATGAAATTCGTCGAAAACTAAAAAAAAAAACTGACCAGTAAAAGCGCACTTCCGGTTTACTAATTTCCTTGAAACTTGGAATTTTGGCCATCTATTTATTTCTAATTAATTTTGTTTGAAAGAATTGTATAATCAACTATGATAGCACTTTAGAGAAAAACATAACCCCACCACTCCTCCAAAAGTGCCCTTAAATAAATTTTCTCAGAGAAACATTTCAAATAAAAGTTGTAGATCTTTGTATTTGTAGTTGACATACCAAGTTTAAAGAAAATCTTCGGAACCATTTTTGAGAAAAACGTAAAAAAGTAAAAAAACCAACAAGTAAAGTGGTACTGCCGGTTGACGAATTTTGTCAGATAACGAACTGTCAGGTCCCATGGTGATACCTAAAAGGAATATCAAGTTTCAACTTTCTACGCTTTTTTGTTTTTGAGCTATGCTGTTCACATACACACACACACACACACAGACCATTTGCTAAAAACCACTTTTTGGACTCAGAGGACCTCAAAACAGATATTTACGGTGAAAACTCGATATCGAAAATTTGACACGATTACAATACTTCCTCTTACTAGGAGTAAGTACTAGGAGTAAGAGGAAGTAAAAACATTTAGTAATGTTGCATTTCCAGTTGATGGATTTTGCCCGAAATCTACGTGTCTGAAGGGGTAGGTATTATTACTATTCAAGGAAGGGGAGGGCGATACCCTACGCTATCCAAAGCCCCCCCTGGGCCCATATAGCTACCCCTAAAGAATAACAATTACTGGGTCTGGAACAAAAGTCCAGGTCCAGGTTTTACTCATTTAAGTTTCACCACAGACCCAACAAATCGGACCAAAACCTTAAAAGGACATAGCTTAAGATCCTCTACCGATATCCTATTCCGGCCGAAGGTCCTAAACCTAATCTCCTCACAACCCAAACTATCCATCATTAGTTGCATGGGTGATTCCTCCTCCGTCTCACAGATGCATTGTATAGAGATGTCTGCTTAAGCCACAATGCCCAGTGAGGAAGCCAACCAGATGTCTGAGAGAGGTCGTGAAAGTCACCGGAAACCCCCTAATCAAAGCTCCGTCCGGACCCCCAATGAGCATCTTAGACTGCCGACAACCCACAGCACTCATCCATAAGGATGAGTGCTGTGACGTCATCCACGTCTGAAAGCCTGATAAACATGTGCCAGAAGACACACCAACAGCAGGCTCTGACCAATGAAAGGGCGAGAGGCGCCTAATTTGGCAAACCTATCCACCTCCTTATTCCCAAAGATTCCCATGTGACCTGGAACCCAGACCAGAAGCACATCGTTCAGTGAAGAAAGATCTTCCAGTCTTTTACAACAATTCACCACTAATCTGGAAGTAAAGACACATGAACTGAGCGCCTTCAACGCAGCTTGGCTGTCCGAGCAGATACAAACACCCTTTTAATTAGTTTTACGCACCCTCTCATCCAAGGGGTGGGTATGCTTTAAACGGAATACCAAGTTTGAGCTTCCTGCGACTTTTTTGTTGAGAAATTCTACATATATATATATATAAATACACGCCGCATACCCACACACACTAATAGGGCTTCAACGGCATTGCTTCATCTTCTTCTCTTGGGTGAGGGCTCATGTTGTGATAGAGGGCAACGAGTACGCCGACGAGTTGCCTGAGGATGCCTCTAAAGACAAAAAAATTCCCATTAATTACTGCAAATTTCCCTTAACTACTGTCAAAGGATGAATTGAACAGCGGAGCGTAGGAAAGTGGGAGGAGCTATGGAGTGACTCACTGACTGGCAAACTGACAAAGGAGTTCTTCCCATCAACCTTGACGAAACTAGAAATGGAGCACCTTAAAATCAACTACAGATTGACTCAAATCTTCTTAGGACATGGAAAAATGACTGCCTTTATTCATAAATTTAACATCACTCCGAGTCCTGTCTGTTGCTGCGACATTGTCTCTTCCTAAATTGTTGACTATTTCCTCTGGGATTGCAATAGCGTAATGCAAGCAAGATAAAATTTCATGTAACATGAGGGTGTTCATTGGCCTCTTACTAAATCAACACGACTCCAGTCGGAATTCATCTTGCAATTTAATAGATTTGTAAATGCTATTTTTGTTTTTGGGATAGCTAATTCTGTTTCATAACTGAAAGATCGATATACGCATAAATCTTATGGAAAAATACAAATAAAATAAAATAAATAAAGAAATAAAAAAAATATATAGCTTAATTTTTCCCTTTTACTTAAATTCATAGCATTTCTTGATTATAGTTAACGTTGTAATACTCTATACAAATAAGTAGAACTGTGTACAAATATTTATAATTTTGACATATTCATAATAATTGTGTGAAAGTGTCAATATGTTACTTCTTTTCTTTATTCTTACAATTATGTCCTAAACTGTTAAAGAGCTTTTTATAAATGTATGTACTTTAGGGGAGCATGCTGAGAAGTATATATATAAAAATAATAAAAATAAAACACACAGACACACAACACACACACAGACCATTCGCTAAAAAAATTTTTTTTTTTATTCAAGGGATCCTAAAACATGTATTTCCGGTGACAACTCAAATTCGAATATATGGCGCGATCGCAATGCTTCCTCTTACTGGGACTGAGAGAAAGTAAAATATTGATAGCCTATTTTGTGGGCAGTGAGTGTTATATTTTTTCAAGATTTTAATTATTTTATCTTATAATGCTTCTGCAGGGGCCGCCACCTATCACCTCCAGGCATGATTCTGTTAACCAGAGGTTGATAGAAGAAGTTAAGGATGACCATGTACTTGGCATGCCTACCGATAGCATGATTCCCAAGCTTTATTTTGAAAGGAACTTCCACATTGTTATACCGATCACGGATGAATGGGGCAGGGATCCGCTTCTCGGTAACTCAGACGGCTCTAAAACTCCGACTGGGGTCGGAGCTGGGGTCTATGTGGACAGGCCTAAAGTCAAGATTAAGGCCAACCTAGGGAAGTAAGCCACGGTCTTTCAGGCCGAAGTTGTGGCGTTACAACTCTGCGCTAAAGAGATTATAAGGCAAGGATTAATGGGTAGAAGAGTGGCCATATACTCCGACAGTCAGGCAGCCCTGAAGGCACTTTCCTCACAACAAATAGTCTCAAGAGACTGGTGTGGGACTGCCTATCTGCCCTAACCAAGGTGGGTGTTCGAAATAAGCTGATACTCGCCTGGGTACCGGGTCATGCGAGGTTTCTTGGTAACGAAAGGGCGGTTGCCCTGGCGCGGGAGGGCTCGAAGAATACCTTTATAGGCCCCGAGCCCTTCTGCGGGTTGCCCAAGAGCCTCATTCACGCTTCTATCAAGGAATGGATAGAAGACCAGCGTCTGCGATGGTAGAAAGTACGCCAGGGCAGAGACAGGCTAAACGCTTCATTAAGAGACATTTGCCTAAATTTACCAAGGACCTACTGAGCCATAGCCGAAGGGATATAAGGCTAATAGTGGGTCTATTAAACTTGCAAATACACATGCACCATTTATTACTTGCAGACAACGCATTATGCCGTTTCTGCAGGACCGATCAGGAAACCCTGGTGCACATCCTTTGTGAGTGTGCCGGACTGGCAAGAACAGGTTTCTTCAACTGGGGACTAGTAATCCCGAAGCCATGAGCTTCATGACGGAGCCACTTTCAGCTTTGCTAGGCCTGATTAAGAGAGCAAAGCTGAAGGGTGTACTATAAACCCAGGGGATTCATCCACAATAGACCTCTCAATGTAGGTCGCAGTGGAATGAGGCGTGGCCCTCCCCAATCTAATCTAATCTTATAAATCCTCTATGTATGGGATAGAGATTTAGGATAATGAAGGTTGCTGTGACGCTGTAGGCGGAATTTGATTAGCTATGGATAGTTGATATAATTTTATGTACAATAAAGGATAACCGTAATTATACTCAGCCACAAAAAATGGGACACCTATTTTTCTATATAAAAAAGACAATAACTGTGTACTTTGTACTACTTTGGTATATTTATGTCTGTAACTAATGTAACTGTTATTTACAATACTTTAATCGCAACTGTTACTAACTGTCTTCAGAATAAACATTGAATTGATATTCTGCTTTTAGGCACTACCTAAGCCTGAATAGGCACTACCACCGAATAGACACAAATTTTTTTAGGCAAAATCCATCTGCCACTTTACTCAATGGTTTATTTCTTCAGTTTTTCTTGAATTTCTTTGGAAACGGCTCCAATTCTTTTGTTTAAACTTCTTGCACTATCTACACACATATAATACAAATTGAAATATATAAAGATATGTATATATCTTTATATCGTCTTCTCTGTTTCCTTTGCAAGCATACCTTGCTCCACAACCAAACAATAACCTTCTCCAACATTTAACGCCCCATTTCTTTAACAGGTATCATATCTTTTTAATATTGTTTGGATGACTTTTTGGAATAATGTTTTAATTTTGTATCATACACAAT
Organism: Triatoma infestans; assembly: GCA_011037195.1. Taxonomy (NCBI): domain Eukaryota; kingdom Metazoa; phylum Arthropoda; class Insecta; order Hemiptera; family Reduviidae; genus Triatoma; species Triatoma infestans. The sequence continues at coordinate 21,204 of JAAEAF010005735.1, read as the reverse complement.
TTTCTTTATTTCCATATTTTTGTAATGTAGTTCCTGAGGAAGGACACCATGCTTTTTTTTAAAAAAAAGTTTCTTCTTTAGTCCCAGCCACTAATGTTTTGCTTGTTCAGCTGACAATGCCCAAACAAAAATATTGCGTACTTATCACTTTTATATGCAACATCTTCCCGTGATTTCTTTAGGAATTCTAGGGGAACAGTACCGTCATACTTTCCTCTAAATTACCACTTTAGTACAATGTAGGGTACTAGAACTATACGATATTAATGTAAACTAATAAAGGATTGGTAGAATTGTAAATTTGAAGGAAATTGGTTAAGCGGAAGTGCAAGCGTTACCAATAGTTGTGGTTGGTTCCGCAGAGCTAGAAGGCATTAGAGATATTTTCCATGATAGCCTACTTGATTCTTTTCGTGGTCATCGACCGGTTTCGGGCGTTCGCCCATCTTCAGGAGACAAAAACATTCTGTTGATGGGTGAACGCACGAAACCAGTCGATGACCACAAAAAAGAAGCAGGCTATAATGGAAAATATCTCTGATCAAAGTTTACCCAATTGGTTTTTGAGTTTTTTTTTTAACTTTCTCCAAAGCAAGCTGCAAGTATGTCATTTAAACCTGAATTGTTAACTGCATAGATGTAAACCTATTACTTTTTTTTGTAACATTATTTCGAACAAATTGAATTTTAGAATGTTATTGGCGCTCACTTCTAGACTACAGTGTAATCTAGTTTTGTTTATTAAATAGAATCCCTAGTTGTACAATACTAAGGGTGTGCATAGAAAATAAGGGGTCAATTACAATAAAGTTGGACTCAGTATTCAGTGGACTGTGAAGCGGGCCTGCGCTCTGAAATATTCCTGCTCAAGGGCCTTTTACTCCAAAGAACCGTATCTCTGAATACAGTATAAACTGAACGGATTCTTATTGTAACCTATTATCATTTTTATTTGTCCATACATTGTTGTCTGTAACATCTTCAAGATACTTCCCCATGGGACTTCGCACTGGCCCAAAACACATACACAAACAAACTACACATACCAACCACCATACAAAAACTTTCACTATCCCAAAATTCTTGACAAAGCTTCATCAGCTTAAGAAGAAAATCTACTGTGACGTGGCTTTCTTTTACTCCAATTAACATATAAAACAATTTTGTACAACGTTGATGTTATTTATATTGTAATAATTTTATTAAGGATCCCTTATTTATTAAGGGGAAAAAACCTGAATAATCAAATTATTCTTGTTTTAACGCCAGTCTATTTTTATAAACAAATGATGGATAAATAATTTTTTTTTTTTTTTTTTTTACACTTGGCCATAAAAAAATGGGGCAATATTTTTTAATATAAACACACAATAACTGTGGACCTTGTACTAGCTTTGGTGTATTTATGTCTGTAACTAATATAACTGTTATTTACAATACTTTAATCATAACAACTATTAACTTTCTTCAGAATAAACACTGAGGGTACGATATGTGGCAGACAGAACGTTTAGGTCAGTCGTGTACTGCAGTTTATCAAATGAAAATAGGATCAATATAAGAAAGTAAAAAAATCTGGTGTGAAACACTCACACAACTTTCTCTTACTCTAGTTCTCAAAATTATAACTGACAAATTTTATAGTTTGTGTACCAAATTTAATGAAATTCGTCGAAAACTGTTCAGTAAAAGCGCACTTCCGGTTTACTAATTTCTTTGAAACTCGGAATATTAGCCATCTATTTATTTCTAATTAATTTTCTTTGGATGATAGGAATTGTATAATCAACTGTGATAGCACTTTAGAGAAAAACATAACCCCACCCCTCCTACAAAAGTGCCCTTAAATGAATTTCTCCAGAGAACTGTTTTAAATAAAAGTTGTAGATCTTTGTATGCTTAGTTTGTATAAGAAGTTTCAAGAAAACCGACGGAGCCATTTTTGAGAAAATCGCGAAAAAGTGAAAAAAAATCATTTAGTAAAGTGGTAAAGTACTCGTAAACGCACTTCCGGTCATTCAATTTTTTCCAAACTCGGAATTTCTACAACAAATCCAATTCTGATTAATATTATTTAGATGACAAAACTGTCTAATAAACTGAAATAGCACTTTAGATGGAAACCTAATCTCGCCCCTCCACCATTACTACATGAATTTTCTCAGAGAAATGTTTCAAATAAAAGTTGTAGCTCATTGTATGGGTAGTGGATATATCAAGTTTGAAGAAAATCGCAAAAAAGCAAAAAAAAACAAACTAGTAAAGTGGTACTTCCGGTTGAGGAATTTTGACAGATAAGGTACAGTCAGATCCCATGGTGATTCCTAAACGGAACATCAAGTTTCAACTTTCTGCGGTTTTTCGTTTCTGAGCTATGCTGTTCAGATACATACACACACACAGACAAACAGACAGACACACACACAACACACAGACTATTTGCTAAAAACCACTTTTTGGACTCAGGGGACCTCAAAACGGATATTTCCGGTGAAAACTCGATATCGAAAATTTGACACGATTACAATACTTCCTCTTACTAGGAGTAAGAGAAAGTAAAAATATGGTGTGAACACTCACTTACACGACTTTCTCTTAATATAATTAGCACAATTTAATAAAAGAAAATTCTTTAAAATTGCAACGTTACATTGTTTTAAATTTGCTATAATCAAATTTAAATTTAACCGTTACAATGTTTAGTAGGACGGGTCATAAAAATGGTAGTGGAGGTGTTACTTGTATACCTGAGCTGCTCAAGTGGAGCGCTCTATTTCTAAACTCGGGAAGCTTATTGCACATTTAATTTTAGACTAACTGACAGAGCTCCAATATTACACTCTAATATTAATTTTTTTCAGAAAAAATGTATCAACTGAAAGTAATACATTTCTATCAATAAAACAAACATTCCAAGTTTAGAAAACCATTGTACCCGTTATCAAGAAAATCCAAAAAAAAAAAACTGAAAAACCTATTCTGTAAAATCGCACTTCTAGTAAACCGATTTTCTTAAATTTAGAATTGTATCGATGCTTCTGATGTGTATTAATATTGTGTAAGCGGTAAAACTACATATTATGAAGTGGTACTTTAGAGGAAAGTATCATCTACCTTCAATACTCCCCTAAATTCGGTATCATCATCATCATTCGTGGCGCAACAACCCACTTGGGGTCAAGTCCTTCTGCAGCAAAGTCCGCCAAACATCTCTGTCTGAAGCCAAAGCTCCTTAAAGAGGAGCTTTCTTGGTATGGAGTTATCACTCATTCTAGATACATGTACCGCCTATCTCAGTCTGCCAATCTTTATACAATCGGGCGATGTCACAGACTCCGTATAAATCCATTACCTCCGCATTAGTTCTTATGCGCCAGGACGAGTTTGCCGGATCAAAAAACTGCTCCGAAAATCCGCCTTAATATTTTTCCTTCCATTCGGAGTAATTAGGATTCTTGGATTATGGATAACGTCCAGCATTCAGAGCCGTAGGTAAGTACAGGTTTGATCGGTGTCTTATAGAGACGCAGTTTTGGTGGTGCGAGATAGAATGTGACTTTTCAAGTGTCTAACCAAACCGAAGTAACAATTATTGGTGGCTATTATTCTTCGCTGAATTTCCGCATTTACATCATTATCATTGGTCACCAGTGAGCCAAGTGAGACAAAGCTATTCACGCTCTTGAAAGGTGTAGCGATCCACTTGAACTTGGTTCGGTGGATTACCTTGAGGATTAGTGACAATATATTTGGTCTTGGACTCATTCACGGCCAGTCCCATTCGCGCAACCGCATCCTGCAGTCTGGAGAAAGCCTCACTCATGGCACAAAGCTCCTCCCGATGATATCGATATCCCTAAATTAGGTATACGTGATACATATTTATGTGTTCAGATTCCACACGAAGTTTAAAGAAAATCGTTGGCGCCATTATCGAGAAAATCGCGAAAAACTGGAGAAAAAAAATCAGAAAAGTTGCACATCCGGCTGTTGGATTTTGCCGGAAATCTTGGTGTCTGATGCGGTGGTAGTGCCTAAACCGAATACCAAGTTTGGGCTTCCTGCCATTTCTACTAGGAGTAAGAAAAAGTAAAATACTCAGCTTTTTAATAAAATATTAAAGTACACACATTAAATTACATCCTCAAGTTATTTATTTTTGTCATATAATCACGTAAAATGGTGGGAGGCATGTTATTACCCTTCAACATCTGTATGGAAAAGTCTTAAGAAAGCCGTTTCAACGTGTGACAGCAAATTTCCCAGATATCCACACACATTACGTTGAGAAAATTGAGTTTTCCCGTAAACTGTGTTTTTAAAAATAAAATTGATAATGTTGCTGACATATTGCCAGCGAAACGAAAAGTCTTAAATATTTTATTATATATATATAAAGCTGCTGTGTAACACTCAACACGGCTTCCCCTCACTACAGCAAATACAATAATACAACTGATGAAATGTCTTTAAACTTGGCAAATATTTACTCTCTTATACTGTGCCTTAAGTATACATGTAATAGGAGTTATATGTTCGGTTAATTATTATGGCAGGTAGGATTAGAATTTGATCATATTGTAAGTAAGAAGTCAGTACCAATAACATTGGACAAACCTCAATAAATATTTTTCTTGTCCAAAAATTGAATAACCTATTCAAAAAAAATAAAAAAAGAGTTCCGGTAAACCTATTTTCTTATTTTATAAGAAAGATACAACCGTTACTGTTGTATTATTATTAATAAGAAACAACAGCAGAGTAGGGAAGGGATTAGCTCAGTGGTTGGCGCGTTGGACTACCACGCGGAAGTCCCGGTTTCGACTCCAGTGCTGCCCCATAGATTTTTTTTCTTCCTAGGAGCCTCTACAGCTTACTGTTCGGTGATAGACAGTGATATCTGTAGCGAGAGAACACAATCCCGAGGCCGGCAGTGCACTGAGAAGGCTCCGGGCGCCAATGTCCATAGATCTTGACGCGCCTTAAATTAAAATAAATAAACAGTAGAGTGTGTGAACAATAATACACTTAATTAACCAACAAGGTAACAAGTAGGAAGGTAATTAATTATCAGGTGCCATATATATAATTACTTATACATGCAACAGCTGTTCCCCCAGAACCTCTAAAAAAAGAAAGCAAAAAATCAATTTTCCCACCAAAATGTTTCAAATAAATATGATAGGTATTTACGTTGTTAGACTGGAATAATAATAATAATAATAATAATAATACTTTATTTTCAAAGAAGTACAAGATGAAATTCAAACGTATTACGGAGTTTGCCGGAGTAGTCAGATTGTATAAGAATTATAAAAATCTGGTGTGAAACACTCACACAACTTTCTCTCACTCTAGTTCTCAAAATTATAATTGACAAATTTTAGAGTTTGTGTACTAAATTTGATGAAATTCGTCGTAAAACTAAAAAAAACGGTCCAGTAAAAGCGCACTTCCGGTTTACCAATTTCCTTGAAACATGGAATTTTGGCCATCTATTTATTTCTAATTAATTTTGTTTGGGTGATAGAATTGTATAATCAACTATGAAAACACTTTAGAGAAAAATATAACTCCACCCCTCCCCTTAAAGTGCCCTTAAATGAATTTTCCCAGGGAAAAGTTTTAAATAAACGTTGTAGATATTTGTATGTATAGTTCATATACCAAATATCAAGAAAATCGTCGGAGCCATTTTTGAGAAAAACGCAAAGAAGTAAAAAAATCAACTAGTAAAGTGGTACTTTCGGTTGAGAAATTTTGATAGATAACGTACTGTCAGATGCCATGGTGATACCTAGACAGAATATCAAGTTTCAACTTCCAACGGTATTTCATTTTTGAGCTATGGTGTTCACATACACACATACACACACACACAGACCATTTGCTAAAAACCACTTTTTTGGACTCAGGGGACCTCAAAACGGATATTTCCGGTGAAAACTCAATTTCCAAAATATGACCCGATCCTCCCACCAGAGGAGTGAGAGAAATAAAAAAAATAAATATCCAAATTAGAATTCTGGCAATAGTTCTAATGTAACTTAATATTATACAAGTGGTAGAACCATACATTGTACTGTTGTGGTACTTAAGAGGTAAGGCTGAACGCACCTGTTTCCCCACAACCTCTAGAAATAAATTTATCCTCGGAAAATGTTCCAAATAAAAGTGATATTTTATTTGATTTATTTAATTTGAAATTTGATACATTTGCATTCTCAAGTGCATGGCCATTCTAAGTATAAGGGAATCGTTTTAGACGTTTTTGATGAAATGCCAAAAAACTCAAAAATTTATTCACTAAAGTCGCACTGACACCGATGTTCTTCAAATTCGAAGTTCCATCAATGCTCTCAATATAATTTAATATTATATAGATGGTGGTACCGTATACAGTGAAAGCTCGATATAACGGAGTCTGATATAATGTTTTTGGACATAAGTCCAGGCAGAAGAACACAAAATGTGCACATTTTAATGGACATACAAGTTTAGAGGGGGGGGGGGCTGTATTTGTGTGTTATAACAGAATATCTCGAAAACAACGAGTCACAGGAAGCTCAAATTTTGTATTCCATTTAGGCACTATCACCGCATTGTAATAGTATCCAAAGAGAATATTCGTAACAGAGAGACAAAATGACAGGACCACTCTCTCGGACTGGAGAAATCACATAAATACAGCGACGGGAGACAGAATGAGAACAGATCATACTACTGAGTTCATCACTACGTATCATTACCCCTTTTCCACTCTACCATACTCTATCATTTTCAAGTGTGAAGACCAGGCAGTCAGTGTCACTTATTATATTATAGTGTGTTAACCATATTTAGTTAATTCATTTAAACCAGACCATTTCTCTCCTTCAACAACCCCAATTATATTGGTGGAAGACATCATTACGATAGCTTCAACATCACTAGCTAGCTTGTAACATCCTTAGCTAGCTCTCAACAAGGCGATCACTAGCTGCTACAACATGAGCTAGTTTTCATCATCATAGCTAGCTTTCAACATCACTGGCTAGCTGGCAACAGCATCATAACTAGCCAGCCTTCTGCATCAAAAGATAGTCTACATCAACTTAGCTAATTTCAACAACCCAGGCTAGATGCAAAAAACACGTAGCCAAACCAGATGTGCTACACACACACTTTCTCACCAGCACGCACAAATTTTTCACATATGAAAAATTTCTTCAGCAGAGGGGATGATGTCATAGTATCCAAAGAGAGTATTCGTAGCAGAGAGACAAAATGACAGGACCACTCTCTCGGACTGGAGTGGGAGAAACCACATAAATACAGCGACGGGAGACAGAACAGAGAACAGTTCATATTACTGAGTTCATCACTACGTGTCCATTACCCCTTTTCCACTCTACCATACTCTAACATTTTCAAGTGTAAAGTCCAGGCAGTCAGTGTCCACTTATCATATTATAGTGTGTTAACCATTTTTAGTTAATTCATTTAAACCAGACCATTTCTCTCCTTCAATAACCCCACTGTTAGAAAAACCCCATCAAACACAAAAATTACAAGCGAAATCCATCAACCGAAAGTGCGACTTTAAATAAAAAATTTTTTTTTTTCAGTTTTCATGAATTTTTTAGAAAAATAATCAACACTGTCTGACACATGGATACCTGACCTGTCTGACACATGGATACCTGACCTGTCTGACACATGGATCCTGACCTTCTTACACATGGATCCTGACCTGTCTGACACATGGATAACTGACCTTCTGACACCTGACCTCTGACACATGGATACCTGACCTGTCTGACATGGATACCTGACACACATTTAATTGAGACATTTTCCCGGGAAAATTGCTTGTTTGGGGGGTTTCGGGGGAGGAGGGAGGGACAGCAGCTAATGCTTTATTAAAGTACCCACAGTATAATAATACAGGAGTGTTTTAACCACCTACATGATATTAAAACTTATTAGAAGCATTGTGTATAAATTTGAAAAAAATCGTTTCCGGACTTCATTTTAACTGAACAAGTTTTTGACACAATGGATACCTGACCTGTCTGAACATGGATACCTGACCTGTCTGACACATGGTACCTGACCTGTCTGACACATGGTACCTGACACACATTTACTTGAGACATTTTCCCGGGAAAATTGCTTGTTTTGGGGGGGGGTTCGGGGGAGGGGGGGGACAGCAGCTTATGCTTTCCTTTAAAGTACCACTACAGTATAATATATGAGTTTAACCACCTACATGATATTAAAACGTATTAGAAGCATTGATGTATTGTAAATTTGAAAAAAAAATCGGTTAACCGGACGTTCAATTTTACTGAACAAGTTTTTGAATTCTGAAACTTTTGTCATTTTTTCGAAAACGGTTAAAACTTGATTTTTATAGGTGTATTGGTAGTCTGTCCGTTAATTTAAATTTAAATTTACATAAACTTTATCCACATGTTACTGTTCCTCCAGAAGCCCGCAAAAAAAGAAAAAAGAAAGTAATTTTTCCGGGAAAATGTTCCAAATAAAAGGATATGTATATCTATGTGTATGTGTAGTTTCCAGAAAATTGTAGCAGCCGATTTTGGGTAAACCGCGAAAAAAATGATATAACAAAAAAAATCATTCATTATACCGGTTTTCACGGATTTTGGCCAAACCTTTCGTGTCAGATGTGGTGGTGAAGGGAATATCAAGTTTGAGCGTGGTGGTATTCCATTTTCCATGATAACAGTAAAAGAAGGTAATTATTGTGATATTATTTTCTAATAATTTTCTAATTCTAATAATTATATTTGTCTGAATTCAAATTTAATCCGTAATAGAATCTAAATAAATTGAAATGTAATAGATACATTAATGTTTATATTGTAAGTTAAGTTATTGTCTTTAGTAGAACTGACAGTCTGACGTGATCTAATAAACTGAGCTTTTTAATATGAGTTAATCTCGTGAGGGGTTTCACCCTAAATGTTGCGTTCGTCTGCAGTTTCGTGCTCTTTTATTAATTTGTTCATTTGATTTCCTTTTTTTAATCTATGAATGACAAGTAAATTATAAACCCCGCTAGTAACAATATTAAAATACAAATACAATAATCTATCCTTCTTGGATTCACAACGCAACTCCCCTCTCGAAGATTTTTTTTTTAAATTATTGCCTTATATTTAAAAAAATTGGTGTGAAACAATTATTAATCCAATTAATACGTTACTTTTATTTTTTATTTTATTTGTCTGTGGGGAGGGACCAAACCCTACGCTATCCAAAGTCTCACTGGGCCCATACAGCTACCCCAAGAAAAATAACAAACCGGGTCCAGAACAAATATCCAGACCCGGGTCCAATCCATCTAAGATTCACCGCAGTCCGAAAAATCGGACAATAATCTTTAGGGGAAATAGCCTAAACTCTTCAGCAGACATCCTGCTCCGACCAAAGGTCCTGAACCTAATCTCCTTATAACCCAGACAATCTGTCATAAGATGGATGGGTGTTTCCTCCTCTGTCTCACAGACTTTACAAATCGGATCCGGCATAAGCCCCATTCTGTAGAGATGTCTCCTTAAACCACAATGTCCAGTAAGGGTTCCAACCAGATGCCTGAGAGAGCTCCCTGAAAAACACAGCAACGTCTCACTAATAGCCCTGTCCGGTTCCCCGATGAGCATTTTGGACTGCCGACAACCAACTGAGCTCATCCATAAGAATGAATGCTGTGAAGCTCAGTCCATGATTGGAAGCCTGACGGGACCAATAAAAGGGAGAGAGGCGCCTACTTTGGCAAACCTATCCACCACCTCATTCCCAAAAATTCCTATGTGACACGGTACCCAGACTAGAAGCACATCCTTCAAAAAGAAAGCTCTTCCAGTCTTTTAGAACATTCTAACACCAACCTGGAAGTGAAGACACATGAACTCAGTGCCTTCAGCGCAGCTTGGCTGTCCGAGCAGATAGAAACACCTTTTAAGTTAGTGTTACGTACGCTCTCATCCAAGATGCATCAAAAAATAGCATAAACCTCAGCCTGGAAGACTGTGGTCCATTCACCAAGAGATACTGCCAAATGATCTCCGGACTCGAAATAGACCGCAGCTCCAGACCTACCATCCATTGTGGAACCTCGGTAGGAACCTTGGTCCGTGTAACATCGGAGGTAATATTTAATACATTACTCTAATTAATACAATCTAATTAAAAAAATTATCTTTAAAATTGCAACGTTTTCAGTGTTTAAACAGCGAATGGCTTGATGCCAACACAAATCGGCGTTGCAAAAAAAAAAACGTAAAAAAATCTGTCGTGAAAAAGCCTATGCAGTTTAAATTTAAACCTAAATGACAAAACCCTGAAACCCCTCCAAAATTAATTTTTTGGGGAAATAAAAGTGATACATTATATCAGTGCAATGAGGATTATACGTTTGAAGAAAATCGCTGTACCCAGTTTTTTTGGAATCAATATTTCTGTGTATTAATATTATGTAGGTGGTAAAACCATATATTATACTAAAGTGGTACTTTAGAGGAAAGGCGTAACGCTACTGTTCCCCCCAGAACCCCCCAAAAATTAATTTTCCCAGAAAAATGTTACAAATAAATGTTATAGATATTTTTGTGTGTAGAAAATAGACGAAGTTAAAAGAAAAACGTTGGGGCTGTTTTCGAAAAAATTAGTAAAGTAGCACTTCCGGTTGATGGATTTTGCCCGAAATCTTCGTGTCTAATGAATGGGGTGGTAGTATCTAAACGGTGTACTAAGTTTACGTTTCCTGCAACTTTTCTATTTTGAGTTATTCTTATCTGGGAGGATCATAACACTTCCTCTTGTCTAGGAGTTGAAGAATGTAAAAATAACTTTAAAATTGCAAGGTTTACAATGTTTAAATGGGCTGGCCACACAATAAGTGGTGGGTATTATACTTGTATAGATGAACTGACTTGGGTGGGGCGCGCCCTGTCAAAACCAACATAGCTTGTGAAGTTTAAATTTAAACCTAACTGAATGAGCCAAAACCCTGTACAATAAATTTTTTGAAGAAAAGTGATTTGAAATATAAATGATACGTTTTTATGTGTGCAGTGAGCTTTTCAGGTATGAAGAAAATCTTTGGAGCCGTTTCCGAGGACATCGTGAGAAACTAAAAGAATAAACATTTAGTAAAATGGCACTTGGCGATTGATGATGGATTTTGCTCAAAGTACTTTGTGTTCAATGAGATGGTGGTGACTAGACTGAATCACCTTCCGGCAATTTTTAGTTTTTTGAGGTATTTTGTTTTGCATACACAAATACATACACACATGCAGACCATTCCCTGTTTAATAAGTGGAAGTAATGCAATCATGCCTGATAAGAACGTTTCGGGCAAGATCTATTAACTGGCATAGCGACTTTAATGAATGGAGTTATTCACTTATTCGCAATTTTCTTCAAATAGCTAGAATGGTTTTTCTTTAAACTTGACCATTAATCAACAGTCATATAAACGTTAATTAATTTTATACCGAAATAAATTGATCTGAAAATTGATTTTTTTTACTTTCTCTTACTCCTAGTAAAGAGGAAGTATTGCAGTCGTGTCAAATTTTCGATATAGAGTTTTCACCGGAAATATCCGTTTTGAGGTCCCCTGAGTCCAAAAAAAGTGGTTTTAGCAAATGGTCGTGTGGTTTGTGTGTGTGTGTGCGTATGTATGTGAACAGCATAGCTCAAAAACGAAAAATCGTAGAAATTGAAAACTTGTATTCTGTTAGGTACACCACGGGATCTGACAGTACAATCCTCAACCGGAAGTACCACTTTACTTTTCTACGTTTTTACGTTTTTCTCAAAAATGACTCCGCCGATTTTTTTCAAACTTAGTTATCAACTACACATACAAACAGCTACAACTTTTATTTGAAACTTTTCTAGAAAATTCGTTAAGGGCAGTTATAGGGGAGGGGTGGGGTTAGGTTTTCATCTAAAGTGCTATTTTAGGTTATTAAACAATTATATCATCTAAATAATGTTAATTAGAATTGAATACGTTGTTGAAATTCCTCCGCGTTTCAAAAAAATCGGATAACCGGAAGTGCGTTTACTTTACCACTATACTAAATGATTTTTTTTCACTTTTTCGCGATTTTCTCAAAAATGACTCAAACGATTTTCTTGAAACAACGTATATAAACTAAGCATGCAATGATGTACAACTTTTATTTAAAACATTTCTCTGTGAAAATTCATTTAAGGGCACTTTTGGAGGAGGGGTGGGGTTATGTTTTTTCTCTAAAGTGCTATCATAGTTGATTATACAATTCTATCATCCAAACAAAATTAATTAGAAATAAATAGATGGCCAAAATTCCGAGTTTTAAGGAAATTAGTAAACTGGAAGTGCGCTTTTACTGGACAATTTTTTCAGTTTTCGATGGAATTCATTAAATTTAGTACACAAACTATAAAATTTGTCAATTATAATTTTGAGACTGGAGTAAGAAAAGTTTTGTGAGTGTTCACACCAGTTTTTTTTTTTGTAGTTTCTGAGTGGAAAGTTGCTTTCCTCTAAAGTACCACTTCAGACAATGTATGGTTCTGCCTGCCATATAATATTAGTAATGCACAGGAGAAACGTTGCTAGAATTCCAAATGAAGGAAATCCGTTAACAAAAAGTGAGATTTTACAGAATAAGTTTTTTGTTTTTTGAATTTTTTTCGACGAGGCTACATCGGTTTTCTGTATACTTGGAATGCTCACTCACAGATAATATAATTATTAACAATGATACTTTATTTACAAATAGATAAATACAAGGAATAAGATAGAAGTACATCAATGGAAAATTGCTTCTGCTGGAGGTCTAGTTTGTAGTGCACATAACTTTTTCAGAAACTTTACAAATGAAAAAGGCAATCAGAACAAAACCAAACAGTAATTAGCTTTCTAAATAAAATAAAAAGAAAACTCGCTTAAAATGAGACTGTGATAAAAGGAAGCAAAAGTATAAATATTGCCTGCTATAACTATTAATATTTCACAGACAAAATAATAGCTAGGCTGACAAATAGTAAAAAAGAAATCAAAACATAAGAATTTAATGAAAAAGATCAAGAAAATTTACTAATTAAGAAGTCGCAAAATTAAAAGTTATTTATTTTTAAAGAATTGTTTAACAGTATAACACAATATAGAGAAATCAGCATCCCAATCATTGCAATTTAGGTAAACCGGCAAGTTACATAGATTTAATTTACCCGATTTAACAAAATTGCATTTGTATTGAAAACATGAAAATAAAAAATAGCGGATAACTTCAATTTAATACCATAAAGGCAACCCTGAGGGGGGTTGAATTCTGGCACCCAACATAATTTATACTCCTTAAAATAGTTACTACAGAATTCAAAATCATCCATTAATATAAACGTTTCTAGAAAGATAAAAATTATCATATTTTTTATAAGACGTAAAAACAATTTATTAATTTTGGGTTTCAAACCGTTAACATTATACGGAACGAAAGAGGCAAAAGAGGAGTTTACAGAACCTGGCCGCAGACGAACCGTATCTCAGGAAGCTACAACTTCTTGATTGTTATTCTCTTTTGTCTTTTTTGGATCAGGAAGGGAGTTCGCCTTCTGAAGGAAATAATCCTTTGGTTGACTGTTTGTGATTAATGAACGGCGGCAACAAATCACACCCAACTATTTGATTCATTTTCAGTGTACGATCTTGATTACCTTGTCTCAAACTTCTAGATAAACACCATTCAAAGCAAACACCTGAATAAACAACCGATCACCAGGAAAAGAAGCGTTGACATGCGGGTTAGAACGGGTGACCTCTCTTCTCATAGAAGCTTTGTTCTTCTTTTTCTTACACCAACCGGGAAATCCTGATGAACTGACAATGCAGTGCCCTTCAGTTTATTTACAGAGCTAAGTAAGACATGTTTATGTGGACGATGTAGGAGAATATAGACACACCAGCTGACCCTTTCTTTCCAACAACAGTTACATCAATGAGGTTGATAAAATTCTATAGCTTTTAGTTAACAATGTTTGCCCGCAAGGGGTATCTGTTGCATGCAGTTACTTGGGGAGTAGCGACCACAGCTCAGTACTCCATGCACTTCGTCAGAACTTTACTCTTTACAGACAAGGACAAACACAGTACACCAGCTAGGGTCAACCTCCCTAGTTGATTGGCGTAAGCCAAGGGAGAAGGAAGGGATTAACTCAGTGGTAGCGCGCTGGACTAGCAACGCGCAGGACCCGGGTTTGCATGCTGCCCTTAGATTTTCTTTTCCTAGAAGCCTCTACAACTCACTGTCCGGTGATGGGCAGTGTAGTCTGCAGCGAAAGAACACTGCTCGGAGGCAGGCAGAGCACTGAGAAGGCTCCGAGGGGCACAATAGATCTTTCAGGTCGCAGTGCAATAATTCCCTACAACAATCTACATCTAACAATGTTTCCGGAAAAACAGATTTTTGAGAGTTTTGTGGATTTGGTGACGTCGGGTTTTAAATATTATTTCAGTTGCTTGAATGCTATTGACGCTGTTTTCTGGACTACAATGTAACTACACTGAGGTGAACACTTGAGCCAAAGGTCCTTCCTTTTAAGCATGTCCTCAACATTCTACATTTATGTTAGAGCCTGAAAACAAAGTAAGTTTAAACAAAATGTTGTTGTGGTTGGTCCACAGAGCTGGAAGTATCAGATATTTTCCGTGATAGCCTGCTTCATTTTGTTGTGATCGACCGGTTTCGGGCATTCGCCCATCAGCATTTCCATGTCTTAATAAAACAGTGTGATTACACAGACTTGCATAGGGCAAAATCAGTTTATACATTCTATAAACTGATAGTACATAATAAAGAGTGTATAAACTGCTTTTGCTCTGGACAAGTTTTAGTTATCGCACTGTTTTATCAAGACATCCTGATGATGGCGAACGCCCGAAATCGGTCTATGACCACCAAGTGAAGCAGGATACTACGAAAAATATTTCAAACAAAATTTGCCAATTTTATAATTAATTATTAACTACAGTAAGAGAAGTCGTACAAGTGTTTCACACAAGAATTTCTTCGTACTCAAAGGCACAGTACCTAGGACCCACAGGGCCCACGAAAAATTTTGGAAATACTAATTCAATTTTATACTTACTCATAGAAAAGAATTAAAAAAAAAACCTCAACATTTTTTGGGACAACTAACTCATTAAGTCAATCTGGAACCTTATTTGCTGGTTTTGAGTTAAAATAACTACTGCACTTACTCCTAGTAAGAGGAAGTGTTGTAATCGTGTCAAAATTTCGATATCAAGTTTTCACAGGAAATATCCGTTTTGAGGTCCCCTGAGTCCAAAAAAATGGTTTTTTTAGCAAATGTCTGGTGTGTGTTTGTGTGTATGTGAACAGCATAGCTCAAAAACGAAAAACGCAGAAAGTTGAAAATTGATATTCCGTTTAGGTAATACCATGGGATATGACACAGTACGATACGCAAAAATTCCTAAACCCCCGACGTACCATTTTACTAGTTGTTTTTTTTACTATTTCGCGATTTTCTCAAAAATGTCTCCTACGATTTTCTGAAACTTCGCATATCAACTACAAATACAAAAAGCTACAACTTTTATTTGAAAGGTTTCTCGGGAATATTCATTTTGAAGGAGGGTGGGGTTGGTTAACTTAAAGTGCTATTTCTGTTATTACACAATTCGGTCATTTAAATAATGTTAAGTAGAATTGAATAGTTGTTGAAATTCCAAGTTTGAAAAAGATTGGATAACGGAAGTGTGTTTACTTTACCACTTTACAAAATGCTTTTTCACTTTTCGCAAATTTTCTCAAAAATGAATACGACTATTTTATTGAAACTTCTTGTATAAACTAAGCAATACAATGATGTACAACTTTTATTTAAAAACATTTCGCTGGAAGGGAAAATTCATTTCAGAAATACTTTTGGGGAGAGGGGTGGGGTTATGCTTTTCCAAGTGCATAGTAGTTGATTATACAATTCTATCATACAAACGAAATTATTTAGAAATAAATAGATGGCTAAAATTTCGAGTTTCAAGAAAAGTAGTAAACCGGAAGTGCGTTTTTACTGGACAGTTTTTTTTTCAGTTTTCTTCGAATTTCATTACATTTGGTACGTAAAACTATAAAATTTCTCAATTATAATTTCGAGAACTGGAGTAAGAGAAAGTTGTGTGAGTGTTTCACACCAGATTTTTTTTTTTTTTTAATTTTTTTTATTTTTAGCCCCTCTAAAGGGTGGCAATAAATTAATTTAGTACAATACAGCGTTCATGTCATCTAATGATTTAGATACGTAACTGGTCTGAAGTGGATATACTTCCTGGATAGTAGAAGATGTTACAGAAATAGAGGTAAACTTGGAATGTATGGATTGTAATCTGGTGCGTATTGGAGTTGCTGTGCTTTGGATAGGTAAAAGAAGGGGTTGGTAAGTTGGGCGGGTAGACCTAACGAGAGAGTAGGAATAGCGGGATAAAGCCGCAACAAGCCGTCCCTTCGTCCACATGGTAGGACGGGTCTTGGTTTCAAGATGACGGAGGCATTACGGAAACTCGCATCTTCTTCCACAGATGATGCTGATGATGGGGAGCAGTTAGTATCCTCAGCCCTTCTAGACATCTGGAAGGGGCTTAGCAGCCAGTTAGCTATCATCCCCCAACCCAAGGACTATGGAATTCCATTTGTATTAAATTATTCCCAGAGAAATAGTAACTTATCAAGCTGTAGAGACAGGGAGAAAGATAGAGTGAGAGTTATTCTGGTTGGCATTGGACTCAACTGTTGCTCTGGGGGTGACGCTACTACAGGACTATCGGAGAGATGAGCACCGCAGCTAAATACAACTAACATATCCTACAAAATATTGGACAGTAAATCACAGAATTCTACAATTTAATCTCATCGACAAATTATTATTTCTAAGGAAGCTCCTTGCGCATGAAAACAAATCTGGTGTGAAACACTCACACAACTTTCTCTAGCTCCAGTTCTCAAAATTATAATTGACAAATTTTATAGTTTGTGTACCAAATTTATTGAAATTCATCAAAAACTGAAGAAAATGTTCAGTAAAAGCGCATTCCGGTTTACTAATTTCCTTGAAATTCGGAATTTTGACCATCTATTTATATCTAAGTAATTTTTTTTTAGACAGAATTGTATAATCAACTTACGATAGCACTTTAGAGAAAAACATAAACCCAACCCTCCCCAAAAAGTGCCCTTAAATGAATTTTCCCAGAGAAATGTTTTAAATAAAAGTTGTAGATCTTTGTATGCTTAGTTTATATAGGAAGTTTCAAGAAAATCGCGCAAAAGTGAAAAAATCCTTTAGTAAAGTGGTAAAGTAAACGTATTTCGATTATCCGATTTTTTTAAACTCGGAATTTCAACAACATATTCAATTCTAATTAACATTATTAGATGATAGAATTGTTTTAATAAACTGAAATAGCACTTTAGATGAAAAGCTAACCCCACCCCTCCGCTATAACTGCCCTTAAATGAATTTTTCTAGAGAAACATATCAAATAAAAGTTGTAGCTCTTTGCATGTGTAGTTGGTATACAAAGTTTGAAGAAAATCGTAGGAGCCATTTTTGAGAAAAATGCAAAAAAGTAACAAAACCAACAAGTAAAGTGGTACTTCCGGTAGTGGAATTTTGACAGATAACGTACTTGCCAGATCGCATGGTGATACCTAAACGGAATATCAAGTTTCAACTTTCTGCCGTTTTTCGATTTTGAGCTATGCTGTTCGCATACATACATACATACACACACAGGCCATTTGCTAAAAACCACTTTTTTAGACTCAGGGGACCTCATAACGGATATTTCCGGTGAATGCTCGATATCGCAAATTTGGCACGATTACAATACTTCCTCTTACTAGGAGTAAGAGAAAGTACAAAGTTACTTGTATTTATGTGAATGATAGTATACAATATTTAAAGGTAATCATTTAGAATCGTTTAAGAGGAAATCTCGAAAAACTGGGGAAAAAAAAAAATTCACTGACCTAGGTCAGTGTTCCCGCTTCGCTAATATGGGGTTCCGCATATTTGGAAGGGCAACACTCTCAAGTGAACGCTTAGGGGAGTGGTGATTAAAGTTTTTGTAATCAGACTGGAACACTGTTGGAGGAGGCTTCTCAAAAGTGATTTTTTTTTCTTTTTTCAGTCCTGGTAAGAGGAAGTACCACGATCTTGTCAAATTTTCGAGTTACACCGTAAATGCACGTTTTGAGGTCCCCGGAGCCCAAAAAAGTGGTTTTTAGAAAATTGTGTGTGTGTGTATTGTGAACAGCATAGTTCAAAAACGAAAAATCGGATAAAGTTCAAACTTGATATTCCGTTTAGGTATCACCATGGGATCCGACAGTAAGTTATCTGTCAAAATTCCTCAACCGGAAGTACCACTTTAGACTAAACGTTTTTTTTTTCCTAAAAATAGCTTCACCGATTTTCTTTAAATTTGGGACATCGAAATTTGGAGCTAAAATTTTTTTATTTGAAACACTTCTCTGGAAAAATTAATTTAAGGCGCGTTGTGGTGGAGAGAAGGGTTTGTTTTTCCTCTAAACTGCTAATTCAGTTTATTAAACAATTCTATCATCTAAATAATACAAATTAGAGTTAAATATGTTGTCAAAATTCTGATTGTGAAGAAAATCGGTTGACCGGAAGTGCGTTTTTACTTATGTTATTTCAGTTTTCATTAATTTTCATTAAATTTGTTACACCAACTCTGAATAAAGAGACATATCAATTTTATTTGAAATTTATTTGGGGAGATAGTTCATTTAAAGAAGTTTTGGGAGGGAATGGGGAGTGTATGATTTCCTCAGAAAAGTCATCTCATTAAATCAATTGATATACAAATTTTTATTAGCGCCCGGTGCCTTCTTATTGCACTACCGACCTCCGGACAGTGTTCTCAAAGCTACAGACAACACTATCCATCACCGAACAGTGAGCTGTAGAGGCTCCTAGGAAGAAAAAAAATCTAAGGGTAGCACTGGACTCGAACTCGGAACCTCCGCGTGGGAGTCCAACGCGCTAACCACTTAGCTAACCCTCCCCTTTGAAGACAAGTAAACATTTAGTAAAAATTATAGGTTGGAAGAAAATTTGCCACTTAAAATTTCTAATCTGCACTAAGAGGAAGTCATATGAGTGTTTCACATCACTTTTTTACTTCCTCTTACTCCTAGTAAGAGGAAGTATTGTAATCGTGTCAAATTTTCGATATCCAGTTTTCTCAAATATCTGTTTTGAGGGCTCCTGAGTCCAAAAAAGTGGTTTTTAGCAAATGTTCTGTGTGAGTGTGTATGTGAACAGCATAGCTCAAAAACGAAAACCGTAGAGGAAAGCTGAAACTTGATATTCCGTTTACGTATCACCATGGGATCTAACTGTATGTTATCTGTCAGAATTCCTCAACCGGAAGTACCAATTTACTACTTGGTTTATTTACTTTGTAGCGTTTTTCTCAAAAATGGCTGCAACGATTTTCTTTAAACTTGATACATCAACTACGTATACAAGGAGCTACAACTTTTATTTGAAACATTTCTCTGGGAAAATTCATTTAAGGGCACTTTTGAAGGAGGGGTTGGGTTAGGTTAACCTCTAAAGTACTATTTCTGTTTATTACACAATTCGGTCATTTAAATAATGTTAATTAGAATTAAATATGTTGTTGAAATTCCGAGTTTGAGAAAAATCGGATAACCGGAAGTGCTTTTGTTTTAACACTTTACTAAATGATTTTTTTCACTTTTTCGCGATTTTCTCAATAATAGCCCCGACGATTTTCTTGAAACTACACATATAAACTAAACATTCAAAGCTACAACTTTTATATCAAACATTTCTCTGGAAAAATTCATTTAAGGGCACTTTTGGTGGAAGGGGTGGGGTTATGTTTTTCTCTAAAGTGCTAACATATTTGATTATACAACTCTATCATCCAAATGAAATTAATTAGAAATAAATAGATGGCCAAAGTTCCGAGTTTGAAGGAAATCAGTAAACCGGAAGTGCGCTTTTACTGAATAGATTTTTTAGTTTTCGACAAATTTCATTAAATTTGGTGCACAAACTATAAAATTTGTCAATTATAATATGGAGAACTGGAGTAAGAGAAAGTTGTGTGAGTGTTTCACACCAGATTTTTTTTTTTTTAACTGCACAGATATAAACCTACGAGTTTGATATGTAACATTTTTGGCACTCTCTTCTGGACTACAGTGTAATCCCACTTCTACTACCTGCCTATGTAGGTGGTTGTCCCTCAGTATTGATATGGGGGGGATTCGGAAGGGAGATTGAATGTTCTCATTTTGTGGCCTTAGTGAACTTTCTTCGTCTCAAAAATGACGCCACCCCCAGTAAGTTTATTATTTGACAAGCTTCACTAAATAAAAATTTAATAAAATTAATTCTAATGCTAAATTTGTATTTTTAACCAAAGATTACCTCTAGGTTTATCTGCAGGCAAGATCTCCTGGGATATTAATATCAACCACATATTTGGTGTTGCGTGACTTAACGTAATTATATTTTGTATTCCAATTTTATTCCAGACCAGATTTACATCTTGCAATAATAGTTTGTACTCACTGTATACAATATGAAAATATATAAAAAAAACCTCATATGAAACACTCACACGAATTTCTCTTACTACTCGCAACACATTTATGTAAATAATGACAAATTTTAGATAAATTTAAAGTTTTATACAATGGTCCTAAAATCAATATAGAGGTGGTGGGGGTACAAGTACCAACGTACTCAACCAAGCAGATAGGGAAGTGAAGAGCGTGCCAATAACATAGAACCGACCCAGTTTATATCTACTTATATCTGTGCAGTTAGCATACCAAGTTTAATGGAAATCGTTATTGTCCCCTTATAATCGAAATAGTTTTCGAGAAAATGCCTAAAAAGCTCAAAAACCTATTCTACATAGTCCACTTCCGGTTAACCGATTTTCTTCAAATTTGGAATTCTATCAATGCCCCTAATGTTATTAATATTATGAAGGTGGAAAAACCTTATTATTATTATTATTATTCAAGGAAGGGGAGGGCAAACCCTACGCTATCCAAAGCCTCTCTGGGCCCATATAGCTACCCCTAAAGAATAACAACTACT
>JAAEAF010005734.1:0-52768 GCA_011037195.1 Triatoma infestans | reverse complement strand
CACTTGCTCTCTAGCTTTCGTCCGTGCTGGGTGTTTTTTCGCTACTTTAACAGTGTATTTATTTCGCCTTTAATTCTACTCGCCACTTTACGCGCCTATTCGCCGAGTCAGCTTGCTCCATTATTCGCCTGCGAATAATCAAGCAACCACCGCGCCTGCTTCATTGTGAAGAGTCAGCGATTGCGCCTTGAGACATCCATCGTCTTCGGCCGCCTTCAGCAGCTTCATCGTATTCATCAACGGGCATCATCACGCCCTTCCCTTCACCCTCTCTCCTCTCTTACGCCACACACGTTCACAAATACATCACATTCATACAGACGTTACATCTTCCTATCCCCCCTTCCGCCTATCAGTTCTTCGCCGCTGCGTCAACATTCGCCGTCATCAAGAGGGTAAGTCTCGCCTTGCTCATTAATTTCTATTATAATCTAAGGTTCTTCCAGTTCTCCGCCAGTTTTCTCACTTCCGGTTTTCGTCTCACCGATCGCCATCTCGCCTGGGGTGTCTGCCGCGCAGACATTGTGGTCCTCCGGGCCGGATATACTTCCGGTTCTTCCCTGATCGCCTGCCATGGCCCCAAAAAAGCGTCTCCCCCTCGCGACTCCTCCTTTATCAGCGGCCGCCTTCGCACGCCACACTCGGTTGGCTAAGGCGTTTTTACTCAGCCAAATCGAGGAGCTGCTGGCGTTAAGAAAGGAGAACGCCCTTACGCCTGAATTCGCCCAGGTCCGCGCGAACCTTTTGGCCACGGAATATCAGGCATTCCTTGAGGTCGTGGACCCGTTGAAACACGCAGATGAGCTCCCCGCCGGCCTCTCCGAGGAGGACTTTGAGACCGGATGCGGAGACATACGCCTCATGTACTTCCGGGCTCGGCAAATCCTCGGCGAGGCCCGCCCTCCGCAATTGCCCGCGCCCGTTTCCGCCAGCCCTGCTTCCCTCAACCCCTCTCCTCCTCCGCGCCTTCCGATCATCCCCATCCCAACCTTCTCCGGGGACATATGCCGCTGGGGGGAATTCCGCGCCTTATTCAAATCTATGATCATCGACCAGACGTCGATCTCCGACGTGGATCGCCTGCACTATCTTCATGGGGTGCTGGAGGGTCCCCCCCGCGCCATCATCGCGAACATTCCGCTAGTAGCCGGCCAGTTCGATCGCGCCTGGCACGCCTTGTGCACGGCGTATGACGACCGCCGGCACTTTGCCGAGACCCTCGTGCAGCGCCTCCTCGATGTCCCCTCCGGTACCTCTCTTTCGTCCGTTCAGAGCCTGGAGCGGATCCTCACTGGCCCGTTGGAAGCCGCTCACGCTCTGCTGACTGTGGCCGCCCCTGATCTCGCTTCCTTCCTCCTGTTCTCCTTGATCGCCCGCCACTTCGACGCCCAGACCCGCGAGGCGTTCGAACTCGCGCATGCAGCCGTTGAGTTTCCCACAGTCGCGGACGTCACCGACTTCCTGCAGCGACGCCTCCACGCCTTGCGCCTCATCCCCCCTCCCCCACGCCGCACCGCCCCCTCGTCGCCTCGTTTTCGCGACTCGGTTCCCTCGCGCCTTTCCCCTCCGCCACGAAGGTCGTTCGGAACCCCCCCGCTTCCTCGCGCCTCTCATACCTCGAGCCCGGTGCTGTCCAAACCCACTACCGCGACAGCGACGCCGTCACGGCCACGCCCCCCACTGTGCGCCTACTGCCGCGGGTCGGATCATACGATCCGCCAATGCGCAACCTTCAAGTCCATGCCTGTGGGGCGCCGGCGCGACTTCGTGTCCAGCCACCATGTGTGCCGCAATTGTCTGTCCGACGGCCATCTTCATGACCGATGCCGTTCGGAACAGACGTGCCACTTGTGCCCGCGCCGCCACCATACCATCTTACATCTCCCCTCACAAAGCGTCCCCCTTCGTGTTCCACGCTCCCCGGAACCCTCAACCAGCCACCACCCCTCATCTTCCGGTTCTCCACGCCCTTCGCCCCCCCGCTCTCCTCGCCAATCGCCACCCCCCTCCTCACGCTCACCGCCTCACCCGGAGGCTGAGCGCGGCGCCTCCCCGCCATGCATACGGTGGGCCGACTGCCCATCCCCGCCACCTCTTCCCACCGATTCGAGACCTCTCTCGCCTCCCGCCTCCCGGGGACGCCTTCGTACGCGGCATCACGCCTATACTTTTCCGCCGGAGTATTGACTGTCGCTCCCGCTGAACGCCCCACCTCGCTCGCCTCCACCCGTACTCATGCCCACCGTTCGCCTGCGCCTAGAAAACCCCCCTTATGGTGATCTCACCCGCGCCCTCGTCGATTCCGGGAGTCATGTGACCGTCATCACCCGCGCCACCGCCCAGCGTCTCCGTTTGCCGCTCCAACGCGTGGAGTCTAGAATTTCCACCCTGGGCTCGAACGCTTCTGCCCTCTCCCATTACCGCGCCACTGTCACCCTTGTGCACCCCGGTGACCCGCCTCGTCTTTCTGTACCCGTGCTGGTGCTGGACCATATCATTCCCCCCCCCCCGCACCAGGCTCTGCCGGTTAACTGGGCCCGGCTGACGCATCTTCGCCTCGCGGACTGCCGGTTTAATAAACCTGGAGACATCGATGTCCTTCTGGGGAATGATGTTCTCCCCTATCTTCTTCTTCCGGGTAGAGTCCCGCCCACCTTGCGCACTCCGGCCGCCTTTCACACCACTCTCGGCTGGGTCCTCTACGGGCCTTATCGCCCTCTCTCCCGTCCGAAGCGAGTCCGGTTCACCGCTTCCACTCGCGACAATGAGCGCCCCCGCTCTCGCGCGCCACGCCCCCGCCCCGCGCCGCTTCCTCCAACCCACTCCTCGCCCCCTCCTGTTAGTCCGCCAGAGGATGCCGCCGCCTCGCTTCCTGTCGCCCCGCAGATGCCTGCCGCCCCCACGGTTTCTCCGTGTGTCCTGTCGCCTTGCCCCCTTCAATGTGAGGATGAAGATCTCAACCAGATCGTACGCCGTTTCTGGGAGGTAGACAAAGTCCCGGAAAATCTACCTCTCACCGCCAACGAACGCGCCTGCGAGAGCCTGTATTCCCGCTCTGTTTCTCGCTCCGCTAGCGGACGCTACATCGTCTCCCTTCCCTTCAAGGATGATCGCCTCGGAGTCTCCGTCACCGTCGCCACCCGCCAGTTCCTCCGGTTGGAGAAGCGCCTGGCCCAAAACCCCGCCTTACGCGCCGCGTATACAGAGTTCATGCGGGACTATCTCGACAGCGGCCACATGGAAATCGTGCGTCCGGATGATGTGCCGCCCCCCTATACGCCATACTATATTCCGCATCACGCGGTTCATCGCCCTGACGACCCGCCCACGAAACTACGAGTCGTGTTCAACGCCTCCTGCGCCTCGTCTAACGGCCGGTCACTGAATGACCTGTTGCTTACCGGTCCTAAACTCCAAGCCGACATCGCCACGCTCCTTCTGCGCTTTCGCCTTCACGCCTTCGTTTTCACCGCCGACATTCGGCAAATGTATCGCCAGATCCTTGTCGCTCCCGAGCAGCGGGATTTTCAGCGCATCATTTGGCGCTTCTCCGATCAGGACCCCATTTCGTCCTTCCGCCTAAACACAGTGACCTACGGCGTATCCTCTGCGCCCTACCTCGCCCTACGCACCCTTCGCCAACTAGCGACTGATGAAGGGGATAAGCATCCCCACGCCCAGGCCACCCTCCTCCACGACGTGTACGTCGATGATGTTCTCACCGGCGCTTCGTCAGAGGCTGACGCCCAAGCCCTCCGCGCCCAACTGCAGCAGCTGCTCATGGCGGGCGGGTTCGAGTTGCGGAAGTGGGCTTCCAACTCTCCCGCCCTCCTACAGGGCCTCCCGCCTGACCATTGCCGCCTCTCTCCATCTGAGGATCCCCTATGTCTGGATCGTGACCCGGTCCTCACAATTTTGGGGCTAGGGTGGAACCCTACCGCGGACACCTTCTTCTACGCCGTCCGCATAAGCACTCCCGCTTCCACCAAACGCACCGTTCTGAGCCAGATGGCGCGCATCTTCGACCCCCTCGGGTGGCTCACTCCCGTCACCTTCCGCGCCAAACTGTTTTTTCGCCAGCTATGTCGCCTTCAATTGGAATGGGATCAAACCCTTCCCGAGGAACTCGTCGCGCCTTGGCATGACTTCCAAAGTCACCTCCCGGATCTCGCTCACCTTCAAATCCCGCGCCTCTTGCCCGCCGTTCATCCCTCGTCTGTGCATCATTTTGTCGGATTCTGCGACGCCTCTGAATCCGGGTACGCCGCAGTCGTGTATCTCCACACCACTACTGCAACCGGCCATCACCACGTCCACCTCCTCACCGCAAAATCAAAGGTAGCCCCCAACAAAACCATCTCCTTACCGCGCCTGGAGCTTTGCGGTGCCCATCTCCTCGCCAAGCTGCTCCACGCCGTCAGCACACGCATGCTCCCCCATCTCGGCGCCTTCATCACCGCGTACTCTGACTCCACGGTCACTCTCGCCTGGATTCGCGGTGAGAGTCACCGGTGGAAGACCTTCGTCGGCAATCGTGTCGCCGAAATTCAAGATCTCCTTCCGCCTAACACCTGGCGCCATGTGCCCTCCGAGGATAACCCCGCCGACTGCGCCTCCCGCGGATTGCCGCCTCACCATCTGCAGGATCACCCCCTGTGGTGGAAGGGGCCCTCCTGGCTCGCCGCCGCTCCCGCCTCTTGGCCTCACACCCCCGCACCGGTTGATGAGACATCTATCGAACAGGAGGCCAAACCCCCCGCTTCGGTTGTGCTTGTCACCGCCCCTGAAGAAGACACCGTCTTTGACCGCTTCTCGTCGCTAGCGACCTTACAGCGCGTAACCGCCTACTGTCGGCGTTTCATCTTCAACTGTCGCCATTCTTCCACTCGCCGCACCGGATTCCTCACCGCCTCGGAGCTTCGCGATGCCACGCTCACCTTAATCCGCCTGGCCCAATCCCCGCACCTGGACAAAGAAATCCACGAGGCCCGTGATCCGCTATCTCGGCATCGCCTCGTGCGCCAGCTCTTCTCTTCGTGGATGATGAGCAGGTACTTCGCGTCGGCGGTCGTCTCTCCTCTGCTCCATTACCTTATGGTTTCCGCCATCCCGCCTTGCTTCCTAAGAAGCACCCGCTCACCCAGCTCATCATCGACGACGCCCACATTCGCCTTCTACACGCCGGAGCGCTCGCCACCCACGCCTATATCCGCCGCCAATATTGGATCCTGGACGGACGCAATGTGGTGCGCCATCACATCGGGAAATGCAACCGATGCTTCACCGCCAAACCGCGCCCCGTCATCCAACCCATGGGCAACCTCCCCGCTCAACGCGTCACCTCCGCCACCGCCTTCACCGTTACCGGCGTTGACTTCGCCGGCCCATTCGCCATTTCTAGTGCTCGCCTCCGTGGCGCGGTAGTCACTAAAGGCTACTTGGTGGCTTTCATCTGCTTCTCCACCAAAGCCGTGCACTTCGAGATCGCGTCAGAGCTCTCTACATCCGCCTTTCTCGCCGCCTTCCGCCGTTTCACCGCTCGCCGTGGGCTACCGACCACCATCTTTTCCGACAACGGCACTAACTTTGTCGGAGCCCACAACGAGCTTCGGGAACTCGGTCGCCTGTTGAGTGACGAACGTCACCAACAGGCGGTCTGTCGCGCTGCCGCTTCCGCTGGCATTGAATGGAGATTTATCCCCCCGGCCAGTCCTCATTTCGGAGGCCTCTGGGAGGCGGCTATTAAGTCCGCCAAACACCATCTCACCCGCGTCATTGGTGATCAGCGCCTCACTTACGAGGAGCTGCTCACCGTGACCACCGACGTCGAGGCGATCCTCAACTCGCGCCCTCTGTGTGCCCTCTCATCCGACCCGAACGATCCGGAACCCCTCACGCCCGGCCATTTTCTGGTCTTCCGCCCGCTCACCGCGCCTCCTGAGCGCGATGTTACCGCCCTTAATCTCAATCGCCTGTCCCGGTGGCAACTGACCCAGCGTATTCAACAAGACTTCTGGAAACGCTGGCGTCAGGAGTATCTCCACGATTACTGAAGTCCGAGGCCTTCACGGGCGGCGGGATGTTGGGTCGTGTATGTGTGTGTGTGTTCGCACACGCAGTACCTCTGTCGCGCGCTCGCTTCCGCCCGCGCGTCCGAGCGCCTTCTTAGAACCCCTCTTTAGTTTATTGCCTGCTTTTCCTGTTTTCGTTAAAGTTTCTAAGAAGCCAAATTTCCTGCCTCATCCCAAACATCTTCGCCTCCCTCTCTCTCCCTTCTTCCATCCCGTTACCGATTGCATCACTCCAACGCCCATTCTTTTCCCCACTATTTCCGCTGGCACATCCGCCCACGGCGTGAGCCCTTCTTCACTTGCTCTTTAGCTTTCGTCCGTGCTGGGTGTTTTTTTTCGCTACTTTAACAGTGTATTTATTTCGCCTTTAATTCTACTCGCCACTTTACGCGCCTATTCGCCGAGTCAGCTTGCTCCATTATTCGCCTGCGAATAATCAAGCAACCACCGCGCCTGCTTCATTGTGAAGAGTCAGCGATTGCGCCTGAGACATCCATCGTCTTCGGCCGCCTTCAGCAGCTTCATCGTATTCATCAACGGGCATCCTCACGCCCTTCCCTTCACCCTCTCTCCTCTCTTACGCCACACACCCTCACAAATACATCACATTCACATACAGACGTTACATCTTCCTATCCCCCCTTCCGCCTATCAGTTCTTCGCCGCTGCGTCAACATTCGCCGTCATCAAGAGGGTAAGTCTCGCCTTGCTCATTAATTTCTATTATAATCTAAGGTTCTTCCAGTTCTCCGCCAGTTTTCTCACTTCCGGTTTTCGTCTCACCGATCGCCATCTCGCCTGGGGTGTCTGCCGCGCAGACACTAACTATGAATATAGAGAATTTATTACTTTTGTTAGAAACTATTTTCAGAGAAAATTCATTTAAAGAAGTTTTTAGAGATTGGAGGAGGTTATTATGCTTTCTTCAAAAATAAATAAATAAATAAATAAATTTATTAAGTTTAGATTTTTCCATTGATATAAAATTGAAAACAAATAAAGATTTAGTAAAAATTAAAAGAGAAAGTCAGGTGAGTGTTTCACACCAGATTTTTTTTTTTTTAGTTTTTTGCATTCTCGGAAAATGGCTACACAAATTTTCATACTCATTCTAACTACACCACGTGCACATACTAACTACACTAAACGTAAGTCACGTTGATTTCAATAACTTTTTCTGAAAGGATTTTTAGGGGGTTCTGGAAGATATCTTTGACCTTAAATTACATTTCCAATATTGTTAGTTAGGTTCTGAATGCTGGTGAAATGTGATTGGTGTGATGTTGCTTAGTGTTTGCGGTAGTTTGTGTAGCACGAGCGGTTTAGTAAAACGGCTTGTAAGTATTTATGTTTAAGAAAGAAGTAATAAGAATAATTAAGAAAACACTGGTAGATTAAATTAAATATATTCTTTAAAGATATTTAAATGCTATTCAATAACACAGACAATGTGTTTAATTTACTGCAATTAGTTGGAATAAACTCTTATGTTTTAACTTATAACTGGCACATTCCTGAAGCAAGTGTTCTTGTTTTGAAAGCAGAATGCAGACTATCCGAAAGAATGCCTTCTCTTACAAAACAGTTGGCCAAGTGGCATTGTATTAATTCAACGGATTCTTGTGCCTTTGTCACTTTATAGCAATGACCTTAAATTATAGTACCTGACTCTTTATCACTGCACTAAGGTACATTTAAAATATTAACAAAATTCTATTTTTCAAACTATAAAATATTCTAAACTATTTTTCATATAAAATATAAAAACTATTATCTTCTTTCATTTCTTTCTTCCACTACATTGGACTGCAGTGTAATCACATTAGAATAATTGCTAATGTTGGGGTCCAATATTTTGTAACTTTCCATCATTCCCTTAATATTTATATTAAGGAGTATCTAATCTTACTGTAAACTTTCTGTAAATTGTATTAATGATGTAAGGGAAAGCCAGATTTGTTTATTAAAAATAATAAATTAAAACATTTTTGGAAAAAGATTGTTTTGAATCTGACATAATAGTATAAAGATTAGTTATGTAAAGCAAAATACATAACCAAGGGTTAGTGCCAGCCATCTAATTGGTCTTATATATATATAATATGCGCCGTGTGTGTGTGTGTGTGTGTGTGTGTGTGTGTGTGTGTGAGAGAGAGAGAGAGAGCGAGAGAGAGAGAGGAGAGTGTGTGAGAGACAGTTTGAGAGTGAGAGAGAGAGGGAAGAAAGAAATTAATGACGTTGCCCGGTACAGGAGATGGCTGTTGTAATGTTTGTCCATGCCAACAGAGTGTAGCGTTGGCAGTCGTGTAAAAATAATTACTTTATTGTATATATACGTATATCATTTTTAGTTTGTTTAATATCTTTAACATAAATCACAACCACCATCGCTTCCCCCTCTAGCGTGGAAATAAAGACAAGGAATCTTTTAGTTCAAACAAAAGTTATAAAGAGTTGAAATTTAAAGTAAAATAAAAAAACTGGTGGAAAATTACATTATATATAAAATGACAAATGATCTTTAAATCCAAATTTTACATATTTGTCATAACTTAAATATATTAGTGGGGGGGGATGACAAGTACCAATCTACTCATCTTGGCAGCTAAAGAAATGATTATATTGTGGCCCAATAGAGCGCTCTAAAAACACTGAAATAATTGAATGTAACATTTTATATTTACGCCACAAATTCCGCACAATTATTCAAATTTACTTCTTTTTTTTTTTTGGAAAAATGTTTCAAATAAAAGTGACAGGGATTTGTTTATAGAGTTACCATATCAAGTTTAAAGGAAATCCTTCTGGACGTTTTTAAGATAATTACGAAACACTCAAAAACCTTTTCTCTAAAGTTGCATATCCGGTTAACCGATACTTCTCAAATTTTGGAATTCTAGCAATGGTTTTAATATATTTATGTAGGATTTCGAAAAAAAACTCCCAATCGAGACGAGCTAGTATATAGGAGTGCGGTAACGACGACTGGAGAGTCAAGCATGTATGAAGATGTTAAACAGTAAAGACGTAATTGAGATTTTTTTTGTAGATATTATCGAGATTAATATTGTCTTTAAAGTTAAGATGTTGTTTTGTGTTAAATGTTACACTATCTTTCGTGTATCATATTAAAGTGTTATATGTGAAACATAATAATCTTTTGTTTAAGGGAACAGTTTAATTAAACTATTGTGCTTTGCACCATTAATCCCATATATATATATTATGGGATATATTACATTAATAATATAATTAATATTACATTGTAGACATTCATTAAAGCACACACTTAGAATTAAAGAAAAAAAAAAGGGTCACCAAAATCGCATTTCCGATTGATGAATTTGTGACCGGAAACATTCGTGTGAGTCACGATGGCGATACATGGAAGATCAAGTTTTCGTCTTTGAGTTGCGTCTATTCATACGCAAGACATACATTACATACACTCTGTCACAAACCCACAAAGTGCACTATACACCATACTTACTCTCAAACTTTTTTTTCGTAATCGGAAAACTAAATCTCAAAAATTTAGACCGATCCCAACATGTTCTTTTACAGAATTAAATGGAATAGCAGAAAGTAATATATAATGGATTATAGTTATTTAAAAAAAATCATTAAATTAGAAGATATGATGGAAATGGAAGCTGTGCCACCTCTCCCCCACCTATTTCTTTTATATTTACACACTATTATTAACAAATGCATGCATAAAACAAAAGGGAATTTGTATAAATGGGGTGCGAAGTGGGTGGGGATTCCCGCAGTATTATTATAGGTGTGGTAGTTTGCCGAGAGTTGTTGGTTGAGCAGGACCCGTGTGTTGTAGAGACGTTGGTTGGAAAAGGGAGTTAGGAATTGGGATTCTCTCTCTCCCCAGAGTGGTGGGGAGAATGGCGTTCGTCCTACTATTATAATGCAAATTGGGCAGCTTATGCAAATTATTGTCTTCGTATTTGCACTGTTGATTATGACAGAAGTTATAGAAATAATGCTTTCCATCTTACTTACTATCTGGCACGCTTCTATAAAAGGAAAAAAATACCTCAATCTTTCTCCAATCTTTTTTACTCAGTTACTTACTCATTTACTCAACCACATTTATTTATAAAATATATATATAAAATTAATAGGAGATATTCACTTGATTTTCTCTTGCAGCAATTTGTCTAGTTAAAACTATTGATATTTTTATAAAAAGTTTAGTTGAGGAAAAAAATTATCTGTTGGAAAAATCGATTATTTTTCCGGGGGAAAAAAATTTAAAAATTTCGTTAAAAATAAAAAAAATATCGTTAATAGACCATATTGAAAGACACTCTTTTCTTTATACTTATTTTGGTTAATATATATTTAATTCTTGCTAATATTATTTAGAAGTAAAAATAGTATAATATTATTATACAGAAATGGAAAACTTTAAAGGAAAGCCTAACAAAATCTTATATTGTTGTTTGATTTCTACCAAAACCGTATATTGTTGAGTCTTCTGAAAGAAATTAAATAGTATGTCTTTTCCTTATATGTATGTACATACATTATGCAGGTATATCATTTTACTTTTTACTTTGTTTATGGCATATTGTATGAGCTTTGTATTTTTGCTGTTTAATTAATAAATTATGATTAATTGGGTAGTGTGATATATCTAGTGTGATATTGTTCCATTTAATTATAAACCATTCCGAAGTTCCATAAAAAAAATGTTCATTTTTGAAAGAGAAACTGGAGGTATCAATATTTTTGACACACAGCCTATCGTATATATTAAAACCCTAATTTAAATATGTCACTTGACAATGATTTCTATCACATCGTATTACCAAACAAATTGAAAAGTGATTTCTCAGTTAAGATTAGCTTTAAATATATTATTATTATATTTTTTATTTATTTATATTTTACTATATCTGAATAGAATATTAATTAGAAAATTTTTATTTTGTGAAAGGTAATAAAACAATATTAAGTATTAAAATATAGAAGCAGGAAATCATTAAAAAAAAAACTAGTGTGCCGAAAATATGGACACAGCAAGGTCGCGTTCATTCTGTAAAACCTTAAAAGGAATTTATATTGTTGAGCACGCGAATTTTTAAGTTGAAGTCCACTGGTTCGTTGGTCGATTAAGCTGGAGGGAATTATTTAGTATTAGAAACAAGGAAGGAATAAATATTTCTTTTAATTTCACTCTTTGAATTATAAGAGGAAAAAAATTGCATTCTTTTCAAATTTTTTAAAATTGGGCATTTCACTGAAAATACATTTAGTGTCCCTTTGAGTAGGAAAAAGATCATTATCAACATTTATGTGTTTGTATGTTCGTTGGGAGAAAGTTCAAATTTGAGAGGCGAGTTTTTGTTAAAAAAATCGTCAATCGAAAAAGCAAATTTATTTATTTAATATAGCTATGCGATATTATTGAAAAGGCTTCGACGATATTTTGTAAACTTAAAATATTTACTAAACATGTAATATGTATTTATATATTCCCGTTTGAGACAATAGCCGAAAACTAAAGCTTGCCAGAGGGTGATTCTTATTGGCAGGGCGTATTCCTAAAACCATTTTCGTTAACATATTCACTAATAAGTGAACTCCCTATTTTTTTTTCTGTTTTCTGAATGGTTGATGATACAGTAAGTAAATATGGTATGAATGTTCCAAATTCTTACTGCTTTCTAGTGTTTTTTGGTTGCGCCATGAAATGAATCCGTCTATAAAGAATCTTTCGAATTAATCATTCTTAAAATATATTGGCAGTTTTTGTTTAATCAGTACAGAAGATTATAACAGATAGATGGAAAAGTAAATTGGAATCGGATCCGAATTATTAAAGATTCATAGCATCCGAAGAATGAAGAATCAAACATTAGTTAATCCCTATCTAGACCAAACTAGAGAGTCAGTCAACATCATTCTACTTTCTAATTCTCAGTCAGTCTGTCTCTCACTTAATTATTCTCTCGCCACCTTGTTCTCTAATATCTTACAACCTACAATTAAATAATATTTAATATATAATAGTAATATATAATACTAAAGTCCTAGCAATTTGTGTTTTTATTTCATTATACAGTGTTCAGCTCATCTAACCAGTTTATTTCTTTTACTCTCCTAATTTCCCTCTAATTCTCTCCTTTTCACATCTACGACACAAATTATTAAGTTAATGATGGAGGTCCCGGTTTTGAGTCTGGGCAGCCAGCGCTGCCTTAAATTTCCCCTAATACCCTGTATAGTTTACTGTCTACGGACGGACAATGCTGTCTGTAATCATTGAACTCAGACTAATGCTGCAACATAAACGAATATTCTCGCGTCTGCAACTAACAAAAAAAATAAAAATAATAATAAATAAATAAAAAGAAAAATACAGTTAAAGCAAAAGCTTAAATAAATAATAAAGAATTAAAATACCATTAGTTTCGGAGAAAAACTATTCAACCGTGTAACTACTTTTTACCCTTACAAAGAGGATAACGTAATGGACAGTGTAGTCTGTTTATTTTTAGACTTGTTCATATATTATTAATTGAATATTGTTTTTTAAATTTCAATTAAATTT
Organism: Triatoma infestans; assembly: GCA_011037195.1. Lineage (NCBI taxonomy): Eukaryota > Metazoa > Arthropoda > Insecta > Hemiptera > Reduviidae > Triatoma > Triatoma infestans. The sequence continues at coordinate 40,123 of JAAEAF010005734.1, read as the reverse complement.
CCTTTCAATGGAACAAACAAAACAAAAAAAACACAACTTTATATTACTTTTATAAAGGTTTTAATTATTTTCTGATGCTTATACAAAGATAATATAATATATTAATAAAATTATTTTTGTATATTTTCTAATTTATTACGTTTTTTTTATTCATCATTATACACACATTTTTATAATACATTTTATCAGCATTGTAATGTTAATTGAATACTCACCGGAAAATTCTTGTTTTCGATGCGCGTATATGTATAATGTGAATAAAATATTTCATTAAAAAAAAACAATACCCAGAGTTAAACTTGATATTCCATTGAATTAACAACCAAGTAATCTGTAGGGGTTTTAGTGAACCAGTGAACCCTCACCACTCATCCACTCTGTGCGAGAGGGGCTGTTTCTCTCCGCTAGAGTGGAATGAGTGGTGGGGGTTCACTGGTTCACTAAAACCCCTACATCATCCCAGTTCTGTTCTAAACTCTAAAGTGCAAAGTCCTTGACAGTCAGTCATATACATATATATCAATTATATATCTTAACCATCTTAAGGTGATTATCTTTCTTCAAATCAAACAACCAAGCATCATCTCACAATACCCTTACATAATCCAACGGGAATGTTTTTAGTAAAAACCTGTAGTGTGAACTTTTGAATTTTTTTTTTTTTACTTTTCCTTTAGTTTTTCTCGATTTCTTTTAAGCTTAGCATACAAACTACAGAGTAAAAGGCCAACACTTATGTTCGAAATAGTTTCCATGAAAATTGAATTTGGAGCGTTAAAAAGGGTCTCTACAACTTAAAAGAGCATTAAAAAATCTCTATACAAACTTGACGGATCAGACTAGTGCCTCCATTGTCAATACTATGGAGGAAAATCTGAAAAACCAGTCGGAATTAAAAAAGAAAAGCAGAAAGGAAATGAAAGGATAAAATCGCAAATATAATAATTAAATGTTGAGGAAGTGAATAGCTAAGTGGTTAGCGTACTGGACTCCCACACGGAGGCCCCGGGTATGAGTCCAGCTGTGCTACCCTTAGACTATTTTCTTCCTAGGAGCCTCTACAGCTCACAGTCCGGTGAAGGACAGTGTTGTCTGTAACGAGAGAACACTGTCCGGTGGCCGGCAGTGCACTGAGAAGTTTCCGGGCGCCAATGACCATAGATGTTGACGCGCCTTAAATTAAAAATAATAATAATTAAATGTTTTGCTAGAAATTCAAATTGGAAGAAAATTAGTTTAAGCGTAATAGCGATATTACCAACTAGGTTTTAAAATTTTTTAGACTTATCCCCGGAAATGATTCAATGTATATAGTTTCCGGAAAAATTTATTTTAGGGATTTCCGGACAGCAGGCTTATCTCTAAACTGCTTCCAGTTTACACTAGGGGGCTGATAGAAATGGTCTACAATTTATTTCCAATCAGATAGTGCCTTATGCCCTAAAAACCAACACATAAATGTTTCATGTCGACAAAACATTTAATCATGAGAAAAAAAAATTGTTTCAATTTGAATTGTAGGTAATTAATTATTGCAGTATGAGAAAGCCTTGTGAGTGTTTCACACCAGATTGTTTTTCTTTTTTGCTTCTTTAATTTTAATGGGATATACAAAATGTTAACGCCATTAATTATTAGAGTTAAGACCTATCTGGAACAGAATATTAACCATTATTAGTTTAACTAACCAGTAGGGTATATGTGGGGATAAAGAGCATAGGAGAGAAAGATAGATATTTAGGGATATAGAGGTATAGCACACGGGACGCTAATCGTTGTACGCAGCGCCGATATAATTGGGTCCAGAATCCAGCTTTAGTGTATATTTGGAGTAGGTGGTATGAACTGTGTGTTAGCTGTATTCCACTGCAGTGTATGTAGGTATGTCTGATGGTGTGTGGGTGTTATAAATGTTATGTTGCCGTAGGATGAAAGAGGTGGTGGTGGTAGTAGTAGTAGTGGGTAGCTGCCGGCTCCATTGGGAACGATGATGATCACTGTAGGTGGATATGCTGGACAGTGTGGGCGTTTTACAAAATGTACACCCCTTTCTGATCTAATATCCACCCCCAAAATATTACATTCTACATTACTACCGATTGGGAAGGGGGGGTCGGCGCCCTAGCCACTACTATATTACTACTGTAGTTGTTTGTAATACGCCTCTCTCTCTAACCCTCTCACGCACACGGACAGCATCTTATTGATCTTCAAAACTGTACCTCATCTCATAGTAATGTTTTTTAACCCACATCTCTTCTATTTCTCTAGACCTCTTCAGCCATTTTCTTTTTGTTTGTTATTTATTTCGATACGTGCATTTTGTACCTTGTTGGATACATTCGTTATACATGAATTTACTCTAAAATTCTTATAATACTATGTACGTTCTACGTAAAACTATATAAATTGTTCCAATGTGATATATTACCTAATTTTAACGGTGATAAATTTTGGATTATTCTTGCGGTTGGGTACCCAAAACTGAAACCGTCTCTTTGAGTTAAGAACTATAGATGTGAAACAATCACACTCACTCTTCTCACCTCTTATTGCAACATTCACAATTCTAATTCACAAATTTTCTTCAAAAACGTCTTACTTTCACTAAATGTTCTGTTGTCATACATAAAAGTGGGAAGAATACAGAAAAAAATGGTACTTTAGAGGCTACCGTGACGTCCCAGCACACCGCGAGAAGTTCACTAAAATCGCGAGAAAGTAAGCCTTAAAAATGATATCTATTCTACACATTGTGAAAGTTTGAAAGTTTTAATTTAAAAATTCTATTCATTAGTTTAAATAAATCTATGGTGATAAATGGTGGAAAGACGAAGCAGAAAGAAGAATTGTTCAGGAAATTCCCAGTTCCAGTTGGGCAGATTTTCTTCTAATTGCAACATACAAATTTCTTTTCAATATTAAAAAGGTGGAAGGTTCGTATTTTTTTCTCCAAAACAAAATGCAAAAAGTAAAAATAGCCATTACTTTTTTAGTACTAGCGAAGACATAGTTATCTATTTGGCAAGTGAGAGCCTCTTGCGTCAAACTGGACGTGAGTCGTAAATAAGTTTCACTCACGAGTTAAATATTAGATTTTTTTTTTCTGCAGTCGTATTAAATTGATTCTTAATTTAAATCTATATAAAAAAATGTTAAAAGTTGCAAATACTGATAATGTATTTTAACTCAGCTCAAATATTCCCCCTCTCTCTCTCTCTATAACCTCTTCCGTTTGGTATAACCTCAAAGCCGCTGTGCCTGGGATTTGTTTTGCTTTTTTTTCGCGTATTACCCCTAGATGTCATGAAACTAAGTCGGGTAGTTGAATAATATTACTTTTACACACTAGTGAGAGAAAATTTGTGTAACTCACTTGTGTGTGAAAGTTGAACTTTCTTCACTAAATTTAGTGTAATAATCGTCATATTATTCAACGACTACAAAAAAAAAAAAAATGATGTTACCCAATTTTAACTAGCCCGACATCTAGCGGCAGTACGCGAAAAGAAAATGAAAACAACTCCCAAATACAGCGGATTTGTGGTTATACCCTAAGGAGTAGGTTATAAAGAGGGAAACTAGACTACATTCTCAGTATCTGCGCCATTCCATAAATTTTTAGATTAGATTCTAGAAGACAAAAAATCAATTTCACATGGTTGCAGAAAAAATTTAATATTCAACATGTGAGTAAAGTACACTCACTACGCCTAATGCAATTTTACTGAATGTTTTTTTCTTTAGTTTTTCGTGATTTTCTCGAAAAACGGCTTCAACGGTTTTCTTTGAAGCTTTCCTCTAAAGTACCTCTTCAATATAATCTATGGTAATAACACCTTTATAATATTAAGTACGGTAGAAGCATTGTTGGAATTCCAAATTTAAAGAAAATCGGTCATCGAGAATGCGACATTACATAATCGGTTTTTAAGTTTTTTTTTTAGAATTTTCTCGAAAACGAATCTAACGATCTTCTTTTTAAACTTGGAATGGTGAACTGCACGGATATAAACATATCACTTTTATTTGTAATATTTTTCCAGAAAAGTGATTTTCCGGATAGTTTGGCGGAATTAGTGGCGTCTTCCGGTCTACAATGTAATCACTTCTGCACATGCCAGATTTGATAGGTTGTGGTGGTACGTGTGCTCCCACTACCACATAAAAAGTCATAAGAGTGTTTTACAACAATTTTTTTTTTTTTAACACGAATTCGTGTATCCATAAAAGGTTGTATAATAAAAAGAAATTAACATTATCAAAATAAAAGTGATTAAAGTTGACAAGTTTAGTAAGTGTACGAAAATTAAGAAAAACGGTCTTGAAGCAATTATCGTATAAAACGAAAGTAAACCTGGATTTTATTTGTTTGTAGATAAATAATATCATCAAAATAATAATATTTATTCGACCGCTAAACAGGACTCCAAAATAAATAAATAAATAAATAAAATAATCTTGGTCAAAGAAATAGAGGTAGATAAAGTTTTATAACGTCTCTTCTTTATTTCCTTTTCATTCTTCCAGTTCCGGTAGTGACAGCCATTGTTACTTCCTCTTCTCTGTAATGTCAATTCAATTTTTTTTTCTCTCTCTTTTCTAAAGTAAATATCTATGGCGAGGTTGTAAATTTGCTTTTCTTTATGAAAGTTTTTGTTATTTTAAATTAATATTTGACCGAATATAGTAATATTATAAACTTTTACATCTTACAATATAATTATTAAATGATGCTGGTATTTAAAAACAAAAATATCTGGTATAACACATTCACAACACTTTCTAACACTGAAATTTACATAGTTCTAATTGTTACACACTCGCGGTGGTTTATTGGGGTAGCACATACGCTTTTAGTGTGAGAATTTGTAGTTCCATTCACTCGTAAAAAAATGTGAAGGGATACTGTCCTGTGTGCAGTAGCGAAGGCCATGATAGTGATGGGAACTGTGGCATATTTACCAATGTTTTTTTTTTCTCTAATTGACACATGCCATTCAAGCCTGAGATTTGTATTAAATGTTAAATTGCGTTGGGAATTATATACTTAGGGAATCTGAATTATAATAAAAATTATACTTCTGAGGGAATTATGATGTCCCAACTTATCCAGAACTTAGCGATAAATCATATTTTTCCGAAAAACTTTCGAACAGAAATGTTAGATCTACCTTTATAATTATGGTAATGAATTTAAAGAAACTTGCCGGTCTCATATAGTAGAGAAAATTATGGAAAACTGAAAAATCCAAACAGCAACATTCCCACTTTTAATAACTTGGTGTTTTTCAAACCGGGAATTTCTGTAACATATTTAATTCTCATTAACTTTATATGAAATATTCCGGTAAAAACCTATTGTGCGTTTACTCCTGAACACCTTTCAAAAACAAATAGTAATGAATTTTCTGGTTACAGGAATTAGTCAAAAACCTTCCTGATGTGGACATTGAATTTCTTCCTTTTTGTGTTCTAATGTTCACAAAGAATCATAAATACGCTCACGCATATACACACTAATAGAAAGCATATATATCTCTCAGAAGATCTCAAAATGGGTATTTCCGATGACAACTGGATTTGTAAAATCTGTTACGGAGGGAATTGTAATGTAATGGTTTGATGTTGTGTGTATTTGTAGTAGCTGGTTGTGTAGCACGAGCGGTTTTGTATAAAGGGCTTGTAAGTATGTTGGAGATAGAAGTAATAAGAATAATTGAGAAAGCACCACTTTTTATAAATAAATATATTCTGTTAAAATAATAACTACAACTTATTTATATTAATAAACTTATTTAATATATTGTGGAACTGGCACTGATACTAAGAGCGATTCCTGAAGTGTTCTGTTCTGGCTTTGGAAGCAGAATACCACTGTACTGTTTGCCAGAAGTGAGACTGTCTTAAGGAATGCTCTCTAACAAAGCAGTTGGCCAAGTCGCATTGTATTAATTTTGTGCCTTTGTTTCCCTACTAGCAATGACCCCATTTACAGTACCTGACTCTAAAATACACTCTTTTTGAAGGGTAAATTCACAGCACTAACAATTTAAAATAATAAAATAGATTTTTGATACTATAAAAATATTCTAAATTATATTTTAGAAACTATTATTTTTCTATTTCGTTCTTCCACTACAGAATACTTCTTCTTCTTCTTGCAGAAAGTGAAAATTAACTTAAATTAACTTTCTTTTAATCTATTTTTCACATATTTGATTGGCAGAGTTTTTTACTAAGATGGAATTTTTAATAAATGTTTTATTAGTTTTCAATATTATATAAATGGATGGGCCGCGTAATGCAGAATTGACGATCTAGAAGTAAATGTAAAGTAGCAATTGCTTTTTCAAAAATTCATTAAAATCAATTTTTTTTCCAAAAAAAATGTTTCTGTAATTGGATCCGAATTATTAGGATTCGTGAGGATCCAAAGAACCTAGTTACTCGCTACCTAGGCCAAAGTAGGGAAGGAGAATTCATATACGAGTAAATAGAGACGAGCTAGCCCTATAGGTGAACAGTTTAGAACAGTTATCAACACCAGTCACTCAACATCATTCTACTTTCTAATTCACAGCCACTCTATCTCTCTCTCTCTCTCTTAATTATTTTCTCGCTACCCTATTCTCTGATATCATTCAACTGTGTAAAGTCCTTGCAGTTTGTGTTTCAATTTCATTATACAGTGTTCAGCTCATCTAACTAGTTTATTCATTTCTCATTCCCAAATACATTCTCTCTAATTCTTTCCTTCTCTCACTGTATATTGGTGACAGCGAAAGGGTTATATAGTAGATGAGAGAAGGAGAGAATCAGAAAGGATGAATGTAGGAATGAGATACAAATAAAGTAGCCGATGAACTGAACACTATATAATGAAATTAAAACAAAATCTGCTAGGACTTTACACTGTTAATAGATGTTAGAGAATAGAAGTAGCGAGAGAATAATTAAGTGAGAGACAGACTGGCTGAGTAATTAGAAAGTAGAATGATATCTTCTGCCTGGTATTAAAATCCTTTCCTGTAGGGCTAGCTCGGCTATATTTATAAGAATCTCCTCCCTATTTTGGCCAAGGTAGGCGAGTAACTAGGTTCTTCGGATCGTCACGAATCTTAATGATTCGGATCCCATTAGATTTGAAACAACATTTATACGTATGTATAAATAATTATTGAAATCAAGATTAAAAAAATCGTTGGTCTGTTTGAGAAAAACTTGAAGAACTCAAACAAAAAAAAAAATATCAGTAAAGGAGTCCTTCCATTGGAGCACTAAATTTCTGATAATAGAGCAAATAGGAATATCAAGTTCGCCCCAAAGAACTTCTTTTTTCACACTCAGGGAACTTCAATTTGTGTATTTCTAATAGAAAAATCGATTTTTGTGGTTGGTTCCGCAGAGCTGGAAAGCATTTTCCGTGATAGCCTGCTGCTTTTTGTGGTCATCGATCGGTTTGTAGCATTCGCCCATCATCCGGATGCTTTTTGTCAAACAGGGTGATAACATAGGTTTGCTCTGTGCAAGACCATCCTGATGATGGGCGAACGCCAGAAACCGGTCGATGACCACAAAAAGAAGCAGGCATCAAGGAATATACCCCTGAGAAAAATCGATATTCCAAAATATCTGACATATTTGCAATAGTTGCTGCGGAGTAGTAAAAGAAATAAATATACAATTTATTATTGAAAGTCATAGTTAATATTTGAATAACAAGTCACTAAAAGAGAAAACTTCAGTTGATGCCTAGTAAAACTGGCTTTAGCGGTAAAAGATTGATGAAAATCTTTATCAAATTATAAAAAAAAAACTTTTCCCCCCTAATGACTGCTATTTCCATGAACATTCAATTGGATGGTAATCAATTCTTTTCTAGGGGTTAGTGACCTCATCATTTACAATGAATGATGGATATGCCTGTCTTAAAGATTGTTATTTCTGGTGATTGTTAGATTATATTTTAACTTTCTCTTACTCCTTGTAATCGTAAGTATTGTAATCATTGTCAATATTGTTTCATTTTGAAAATTTGATAAAAATATGGAATCGATATTTGATCCCATTTCTTTCTAAAAAAAAGCATGGAGAGCGCAAAACTATGTTAAGAGCAAGCATTAAGAGATTGTCACTAAAATGGTAGCATCGAATCTAAATAAAAGTTTTATATTTAGAAATATAAGGGGAAAAGATAAATATTAAATATTTATTAGAAATAAATAATTTTTACTTGAATTTTTGCAAATTAATTAATCGCAGTTGGTGTTTACCATGAAATTTACTTCTATTATAGAATTTAATTATATTAAACTTAATTGATAGGGATGATATGAACTTTTTACATTTAACATAAATTTCATATGATGAAAATTAATTATTAACATTCATGGAAGTATTATTAATTTAAATAAAATATGTAATTGATAAAGTAGTAACTATTATATTGATGTATTTATTTGTAAGTAATTCAAACAAAATTTCTAAACAAACTCAGAAGCCAACTACGCAATTATTTTTAGCTACATCATATTTTCAGTTTATTTCTCAAAGTACTCCAAATAATAAAAGTTTTTTTTTTTTTAATTTCACAAGTTTTCCTGATAGTGTGGGTATTAAAAGAGTTTAAATATGTCTAGTTGAATATACTAATTAATTAATTTTAATTAACTTCATTGAAATACGTAACCAAATTAACAGTTAATATATGAAATTTTATCTTTAGAGAGAAATATAATATTTTAATTTAAAACATTAGCAATGGACACTATTGTAACATGAAAATTCACTCTTAACTAACTTCGTAAATAAAAGAACTAAAATTAATACATTTATATATGGTTGTCCCAAAATTAAAAGCTTAGCTATTTCCATAAAATATTTATTTCAATAAAATAATTTTTTTACTTTCTGTTACTCCTAGTGTAGTAATATTGTATCGTGTCAATTTCGATATCGAAGTTTTCACCGGAAATATCAGTTTTGAGTTCCCCTTAGTCCAAAAAAAAGTGGTTTTTTAGCAATGGGTTCTGTGTGTGTAATGATAACACATATGCGTCAAAAAACAAAAAACCGTAGAAAGTTGAAACTTGATATTACGTTTAGGTATCAACCATGGGATCTGAAAGTGCGTTATCATTCCTCAACCGGAAGTACCACTTTACAAGTTGTTTTTTTTTACGTTTTTGCGATTTTCTCATAAATAGCTCCGACTATTTTCTTTAAACTTGGTATCTCAACTATACATACAATGAGCAACAACTTTCATTTGAAATATTTCTCCGGGAAAATGCATTTAAGGCCACTTTTGGGGGAGAGGTGGGGTTAAGATCCATCTAAAGTGCTATTTTAGTTTAATAGACAATTCTGTCATCTAAATATTATTAATTAGAAATAAATATGTTGTTGAAATTCCGAGTTTGAAAAAAATCGGATAACCGGAAGTGCGTTTGTTTTAATACTTTACTAAATGATTTTTTTCACTTTTTTGCGATTTTCTCAAAAATGGCTCCGACGATTTTCTTGAAACCTCGAATATAAACTAAACATGCAGAAATCTACATCTTTTATTAAAAACTTTTTTCTGGGAAAATTCATTTAAGTGTACTGTTGATTATATAATTCTATCATCCAAACAAAATTAATTAAAAATAAATAGATGGTCAAAATTTCAAGTTTTAAGAAAATTAGTAAATCGGAAGTGCGCATTTACTGAAAAGTTTTGTCAGTATTTTCGACGAACTATTTGGTTCACAAACTATATCATTTGTCAATTATAATTTTGAGAACAGGAGTAAGAGAAAGTTGTGTGAGTGTTTGACACCAGATTTTTTTTTAATTAAAATACTTTTTTTTAGATTCTCTTATTGCTGTAAGAGTGTGAAAATATGATGATCGTGTCAAATTGTTAAAAATTGAGTTTTCACCGGAAATACATGTTTTAAGGTTTCCTCTAAAAAAGAAAAATATGTTTTACGCGAATTGTTTTGTACATGTACGTATATCACGATGGACTTTGTGAACAAAATATCATGGAAAATAAAACTGGTATAATTCTTAAATTGGATATTCCAGTTTATTTAGTGCATCTGATAGGAAGTAAAAAATCTGCCATCCGGAACTGTGAGTCTTTCTTTTTTTGTATTTACGAGTTTACCGCGATTTTCTTTAATCCTTTGATACTACCTATTTATTTCTATTATTTACTGCATAAATGCCTCTCCTTCTTATTTTATTCCTTTTTTTTCTGTGAGGGAACCGTAACTCCAACTTTACTCTTAAACTGCCACTAAAGTACAATATAAGGTCCCTATCAGCTCTGTAATATTGGTTTACATTAAATGAATTTTCTCTAAAGAATTTACAAACGATTTTTTTTAATAAATTTGAAACACTAATCTGCACATAAAGTAATAAATCGATCGAGTTTTTATTTGAAATAGTTTTCCAAGGCAATTGAATTTTTTACCAATTTTCTGGGGGAATCTGTGACGTTTGATTTTTAAATGTTATCAGGATTCGATGAAGGCACAGTCGTCTGGACTACATTTTATTCAAATACTAGCTTCAGCGTAAAGCATGTCTGTCGTAAGCTTCTGCGAGAGACCTCAAATGAACTCTTTTGCTTGTCTTTGGTAGTATTTTCTCCATCAAACCTATGATTTACTGTGATCCCAAGTTGTAAGGACTGATTTTTTTTTATCACTTGGCCTGGGAAACACGGCAGAAATGTTCTGAACACATAAAAGTATGTATTTTCGAACATTCTCTGTCGGAACATTTCGACCCGAGAACTCTCATTATTATTATTATATTATTACCATGGCACTAAAGTCCGAAATGGACCAGGGCCTCATTAACAATTTTCTGCCATTCGGCTCTGTCAGTCGCTTCTCTTCTCCATCTTCTTACACCCAATGCGGAGAGGTCTTCCTGTACAACGTCGAGCCATCTCTTACGAGGTCTACCCTTCTTTCTTGCACCTCCTGGATTCCCATACAGGAGTCTTTTCGGAAGGCGCTCCTCTTTCATCCTCTCGACATGACCCAGCCATCTCAAACGAGCTTGCTTTACACTGGCCACTATGTTTTCGTTTTTATACAGCTCGTACAATTCCGCATTGGTTCTGGAGCGCCACTGTCCCTCCACTATCTTGGCCCCAAACAACTTTCTCAGAACTTTGCGTTCCCAACCCCCTAGCGCATTCTCAGATGACTTAGTTAATACCCAGGTTTCACACGCGTATGTAACTACCGGCTTTATGGTCGTTTTATATAATGTTATTTTGGCATCCCGTGACAACACCTTAAAGCGGAGAGCTTTAGACAGAGCAAATAAGCACCTGTTGCCTGCAGCAATCCTAGCCTTTATTTCTTCTTCTATTTCATTTTTATGTGTCACGACTGCTCCCAAATACTTAAAACGGTCTGTTCCTGGAAAGACGTGTCCCAACAGTTGAAGGCTAGCTGGATTTCTTGCTTGGTTTCTCGAAGTCTTCATGTACTTTGTTTTCTTTTCGTTCATAAACAAACCAAGCTTTTTTGACGAATTCTCAAATTCTTCGAGTATACCAGCTAATGATCCTACAGTACGTCCTGTTAGCAGCACATCATCCGCATACGCAAGGTGCTGGGTCATTCTATTATAGATGTGCCCTCCAGGGTTGGTTCTCACAGCTCTTATAGCAAACTCACTCTCATTATTACCTCTTTTAATTTCTCATTATTACCCAACACATCCTTCAAGCCCTTGACATCAGGATAGAGTGAGCTTCTTGGATTTATCCATCTCGGTGATGAATGTGCAGTCTGTTTATCGCAGTACGTAACTATCCTCCTGTTCTCGAGATTTCCATATTTACGTGAGAAACAACCGTAGTTTTATTTAAAAAAATTGAAGTTTGAAGAAAATTGTATTTTAACTGGAGTAAGAGAAAAATCTTGAAAGAGTTTCATTCCATATTTTTTTTCTTGAAGTTGCATTTATGCTGACCTGTGACCAGCGAAAATATAATTGGACCAACTTTAGTAGGTTAAATAAATGTTAACCAATTACAATTTTCTAAGAAATAAATTGATAATCTAGAAATAACATTACGTGACCAGTACTTGTTTGCTAGGTACTTAAATAACATTTTATTAAAATAGCTGTTATTTTTTTTTTTATTCATTTATTTCTGTTCTTTCCATGAATGAAGTGTATACTATAAATATATTGTGTTATACAGAAAAGCTTTAATAATGTATATCCTAAAGTTAAAGTTTTGTTAATATTAATGTATTTCCTTTTTAAATAAATGATATAATTATATATGATAAATATATGTAAATTTAATACAGTAAATTAAATTAAACGCCCAAACACTCATAACTTAGCATACACATACAAAATATCCAGGTAACTCAATTCATCTTCATATCTCATACATAAAGTTTAGAATCAGAATATGTATATTTTACTTCATAAGTAGATTTATTAAACACCCACCCAACCCATGGGCACAATGCATCCACCGTATGTGCTTTATATGCTTATACATATTTTATCATTTAAGATTAGTGGCTAAATAATACTCGACGAACAAAACGATATGTATCAGAGGCGAAGATTACTTGAAAATATTATTAAATGCTTTTACTTTATCCAAGTAAGGGAAAACCTTCACAATAATGAAGTGGTAGTTTAGAAGGTGGAGATAACATCCAAGACCACAAGAAATCTTGTAAAATAAATTTACCTAGGCGGGGAGGGGTAAAAATTTAAACAATATATATATACAGGGTGACAGTTTTAACTTGCATCAGCCACTCTTTAACTTGAAAAGTACGCCAGATAGAAAGAAAAATCCCAATGATACCCCCACTTAATTCCAAATAAGTGATCAATTTATTTTCTTGAAAATTTCGAGAGTAATTATCTTCTTTTTTTCAACGAATTCTTAAATTACATTGAACGAGAAAATTCCGTTGAATATTCCGCTGAGATATTCAATTTTGAATTTAGAGAAATTCTCTCCCTTCTGATTACTATTATTCCATAATTTTTTTGGAGTTTATAGTCAAATAAAGCAAAAACCTATTTTATGGAGTGATAAATGTAAATTTACGAATAAAAGATGATTGAATAGATGGGATTTCTAATATGGGTAGATGAAATTCCAGATATTACATACGGTAATGTATATGATATGCTAATAATTTGGATAAATATGTGGTAGGCCTAATGAGAGATCAACTTATAGTTTCGTATTTTTACAATGAAATATACGGTATTGACCGTAGATAAACAGGTTTCTTTATTTCGTAAGTGAAGTTCTACCAGATCCGCTTGAAAATGTCCCTCTAGCACTTCTTCGAACAACCATCAGCACTCAACGACCTTCGTTCTCACGCCGTCACTCTATCAGTCAGTCTCTCTTGCTATCCAGCATCACACTATACAATAGTCCTTGCAGTACTTACATTCTGATACAATATATAAACAGTGTTCAGCAAGTCTAACTTGTCTTCAGCCTAAGTACTCCTCTTCCGTCCAACCGCTCCCCCTCCATATCCGCTACAAATTTCTACTGAAAGTTTAATTGCCATAACAATGTGATGACTTTCTATTCTAGAATACACCGTCTATATCAGATCCCTATAAAAACATTTGGAAAACTAATTTCAGAGATTCCCCCCACAGCCTTTGGAAATCCAAACGTTAAAACATGATTACGTTTATATCTGTTCAGATAGTATTTCCTGTTTGATGAAAATCTGGGCGTTTTCAAGAAATTAATAATAACAAAAATTGAATAAACCTATTTCGTAAAGTCTCATTTTCTGTTGACTAATACTCTTTAGACAAAAGTTTAATTTTACACTGAGATATTTATATGGCAATGGCTAGAGGAGTTCTTAAAGAAAAATGTATTCTTTGTTGCCCTACGTTTCGGATATCATTGGTCCCCTTCTTCAGCAGCTCTTTAGAGTAGGAAGCGAGTGAACGTTGAGAATGTTGAGATGAACTGAAAATGATGGAATTGAACCCGATACGTAGAACAAAAAAGAATTATTTTTTCTTTAAAACTTTCTCTAGACATTGCCGTATAAACATCTCATTATAATTTTAAGGCCTGACGATTTGAAAACCAATTTAATTTTTTCACCTTTTTCTGACCCCTCTAAAAAAATGTCTCGGAAAACGTTACAAATTACAGTCTTAGGCATTTATCTGTATAGATATATATAAGTGAAAAGCCAAGGTACCATTTTTGGAGTAAATCGGGAAAAAATGAAAAAAAGAACAATAATTTTTTTTTTTTTTTTTAAAGTCCCAATTTGGGATAATGAATTTTTGACAGAAACTTTCATGTCCGATGTGTAAAAAGCAATTTATACTCTCATGCCTTTATAAAAACCTCAAAGAATTTACAACACGTATTTTTGATTACGTATAATTAAAAAAAATCAACGTTTAGCCCATTGATAAAGAATTCAGTTAAAAATATTGACTGAAGAGAATGAATGATAAAACAGTATTTATTACAGTTTAATCTAATTGTTACCGATTTGTATGAAACAGTGTTGGCAAAGGATTTCATTTTATTGGTTAACCATTTGGCAGAGAGTGTGAGAGAACGAAATTGTTTGCTACAAATGTTATAAATGAAACAGCTTTTTTCTTTCTTTTTTTTATTTTTTATTAACCGTTTTTTACTTCCGTTTAGGAGAGGAAGTATTATTGAGTTCGTTTTAAATTTTTCAAATTGAGTTTTCACCGGAAATACATGTTTTGATGTTTCCTTAGTATGAAAAAAAATTATTTTTAGCGAATTTTCTGTCCATATGTGTGGTTGTGTGAACTGAATTTCTCAAAAAATCCGTACGTAGCTTAAACCTGGTATTCCGTTTACATACTATCATTCGTATCTGACAGGTTTCGCGTCTCTTAAAAACGACTCAAAACGATTATCTTTTAATTGCTTAAACTATATACAAGATAAATAAGTATCGCACATTTTCCTGGGAAAATTGATATTTTGAGAGTTTTAAGCGAACATTAGCGCTAAGCTTTCCTCTAGAGTATCACTTCAGTTCAGGATATGATTCAGGATGCCTATATAAAATTAATATATTCGTACATTAGAAGTACGAGGAAAGGATAGAATTTATAGGAAAGGATTAGATCAATGGTAGCGTGCTGGAATAGCAACGCGAAGGTGCGGAGGTTCGAATCATGCAGTGCTTCTTTTAGATTTTCTCTTCTAGGAGCCTCTACATTTCTCTCCCCGGAAAGTACAATAGATCTTTCAGGCCGCAGTGCAATATCCCCTATAACAATCTCTCACAGTTGATAGAATATCAAATTTGGAGAAAATCGGTTAACCTTAAGTGCGATTTATGGAATAGTTTTTGAGTTTTTCTGGATATTTCCCGAACAAGTCTATAACTTTTATTCTTTAAACTTTGAACGCTAATTGCTCAGTTGTAAATGTACCACTTTTATTTGCAACGTTATTCGAAAAAAATATATTTTACGTGGTTTTGTCATTTCAGTACGTTTATATCAAGTATGAGCTTCCTGCGCAGATTAATTTAAATGATTTTTTTATTGAAATTCTGATGTCCAAGATCCCCCACCTCAAAGTTAGAATTAGTGAAGAGATGTTTAATATTTTCTTTTGATTTTTTTTTTTTTAATGTTGTTCCTTTAGTGTTTAGTAGAGCATTAAATTATTTTATGAATTTCTGGGGGAAATATAATTTTTAATTTAATTATTAATGTTTCGTAAAGACTTATTTATATAATATTAAGTCTACACAAGGAGGTTAGTCGGCGTATCAAAGTGGCGCTACAGTGAGGAGGCTGGAGTAGGTTGTTATCAAAGGCAAGTAAACTTAATGGAAATAAAGAGGGGAGCCCATCCCCCTCCCATTGCTATGATGTACTGTTGAAGAGTGATAAGGGGAACGAGGAGGAAGTATATATGTTATATACAAGGTTTATAGAAGAACATCAACAAACCTTATCTTGGGGATAATTATTAAGTTAACTTGTGCTTATAATGATAAACCAATTTAAGTGTGCTTAGCTTATCTTCAATCATTTCTGAGGGGGATCGTCTCTAAGCTATTTATAGGAAGTTGGGGTGGGAAGGGGAGGGTGGTGGTTTGTGCTATATTTTATAGCATTACGTGCCGGGAAATAGCGTATGTAGTCGCAAGGTTTTGTGTGATATTCTGAAAACTAATATCCCTGAGGAATCTCATCAATCCTAGACAAATTGAATAAAATTTTCTTCCATTTTCCCCGTTCTCTCTATCAGTTCAAGGAAATATCAAGACTAGAAGAGAGAATATTCAGAGAATTATATTATATATATATATAAACTTTGTGTGTTAAGGAGTAGTCTATGTTGAGATTACCTATATCTCCATACCAGCTTGAGACCAGATAATTGTATTAAATGCCTTGTGGGAAAATGTTTGTTGTAGGTTACTATACATAGTAGTAGGTTAGTAGGTTTCGGCAGGTTAGCCTGTAGTTGTAAGCGTCATATACAAGTTTCCAAACATATTCCCCATTTCTCCATCGAATATACCGGAAAAGCGTACGTGTACATATTATTGCCAACTTTTGATGGATTGTTCTATCCTACCTAAATGTGTACCACTAATTAATATTATTCCATTTTAATTGTGCTCAGTGACTTTATGGTTGGTGTGTGTGAATGTTTATAAATTTGTATATGTGAATGTATAATTCTTTATATTGTCCTCTTTCTGGTTTGTGTATTTTACCAAACTCCAGCTAATTGTTATTATAGATTGAGAGTTTTACCGATTTCTAAATATTTATATATTTTTTTTATAATTTAACGCGCGTCAACTTCTATGGTCATTTACGTCCGGAGCCTTTTCAGTGCACTATCGGCCTCCGGACAGGGTTATCTCCTTACAGACAACACTGCCCATCACCGGACAGTGAGAGGTAGAGGCTTCTAGGAAGAGAAAATCTAAGAGTATCACGGCTGGATTCGAACCAGTGATCTCCGCGTTGCTAGTCCAGTACGCTAACTTCTTAATTAATTCCTTCCCTGATTTCTATATTAATTAGAGACTTCTGCTGCTGTAAGAGGAAGTATTTGCGATCTTGTTAAAGTTTAGAAATAATCTTTTCACCAAGAATACATATTTGCGATCTGTTGAATATGAAAAAAAAAATGTTTTTACCGAATTGTGTGTGTGTGTGTGAGTGAGTGGGAGGGAGAGAGAATGTGTCTGATAAAATATCTTAAAACGAAAAATTACGCTGCGCTGCTATTTATATTTCTTGTAAGAATTCGATCCTGTATCCAAGAAGATTTCGATCAAACTTCATCAACCGGAAGTGGAACTTTAGTATAAGGAACTTTACTATAAGAGGAGGTATTGTGATGGTGTCAATTTTTTCGAAATTTAGTTTTCTCCCTCTCTCTCTCTATATATATATACTATATATATATATATATATTGATGAATATGTGGATGGGTCCGCAATTTCTTTTATTCCTGATCGGTTTCGGATTTTCATCCATTGTCAGATAAATTTAACAAGTTCGTGCAGAGAGTTCAACTGCAACGCAATGTTTGCCGAGTCTATTACACTCCTCGACACTTGTTTGGTTGGTTGATGATATGTATGTGCAGGAGATTATATCAATAATATTTTGTTCATAAATATAAATATTTACCTTATTGATGAACAAAATATTTGAAAAACCAAAAATGTGAAGCATTTTTCGAAAAGCATTGATTATTAGGAGGAACAGCTTCCTTGGTAATCTCTGTTAAGAAATCTTCCAAGGTCTTAATTATTCGAAAAATCCATTTTCAAAAATGTGAACAATTTGAACAATTATAATAAATTTCTTGCAGTATTAAGAGAAAGAGGCAAATTGGTTAACAAACTTCTCTTTAAGAGAATTTTGCAAATACGCTCTATATAGGGCTGTAGCAGATATGGGCGGGTGTTGGTATAGTGGTTATAAGCATGGACTTGTAAGATGGAGGTATCCAGTTCGGGTCGCACGTATAACTGGCTATATTTTATATTCTTTTAGAAAATATTAATAGTTAAGCAGTTGCTTCCATACCTGACCATGACACCTAATTTGGTAGTTGGACATTTAGCCCGCCTGAACAAATAGGCATTACTTAATTTTATCAATAAATTATTTGATTACTGCAAATTTTTTAGTAAAATATTTATGGGTAACAAGGCATATTATTTTGTGTAAATTTGTTATTTTTTCAAAATCGGTATTGACCCCCAGCATCGTGAGAAAAAGTGAGAAGCTACAGTTGGTAGCGCACCTAGTTGTGAAGACCGGAACTAAGCGGCGAGGGATCTGCAGCGTGCTTACCACATATCCTGCAATACAAATCGCCGACTGACCCTTCATGCGTTGTTGTGCCATAGCGTTTATTTAAAAAAAAAAAAAAATCCATTTCCAATGAAAATTCAGTGACGAAAATCTGGCGAGATTGCGCGGTATTTCCTCTTTTATAGCATTAAGAAAAATTAAGAAGAAACAATGCAAGCTAGTAGTAATCTTAAAGTACATAAAGAAAGTCTTGATTGTCAATGAGCCATTTTTTTAATTTTTAAGAGTACGTTTTTTAAGTTCTAGCTCATTGGAGCGCTTGTATTTTGTCTAATTTTTCTTCTTGATACCAAATATACAATTCTGTAAATTGGTGGAATTTCTTTTTATAACATATTTGAAATAAAACTTCAACTTTGAATAACGTTCAAAACAAAGTTGAGGAATATGACAGATAACTTAACGTCCGGATCCGATGGCTATGCTTAAATGGTATATCATGTTTGAACTTTCTGCGACTTGTCGTTTTTGAGCTATGCTGTATATACACAGACCATTTTCTAAAAACCACTTTTTTTGGACTCAGGGGGCCTGAAAACGTGTATTTCCAGTGAAAACTTGATATCAAAAATTTGACCCGATTAAGTACTTCCTTTTTTACTAGGACTAAGAGAAAGTACAAAAAAAAAACCAATGGTTTTGAAGTTATACTAAAGAGAGCAGACTGTAAAGAGAAGGAACATTTGAGTTCAATTAAAGTACATTTTCAGTACTTAAGACTTTTCATATTTTTACTTTTCTTTTTTTTTTAGGGGTTTTGAAGTTCACAAAATCGAAGAGAAAGTCGTGTGAGTGTTTCACACCAGATTTTTTTTATATCCATATAAGTTATATAGTGGAGTTGTTGAGGAGAGAAATTAGGTTTGATTGAATGAACGAGTTATGAAGACACTGTTATAATGTAGCTATAAGTTTCCACTAACTGCACTGGACTTTATAATGATTTTGACAGAACAAAAGGTGGGAGTAGAGATATGAAACGATGCGATTTATGGTTGAATCTGATAGATATATCCTTTAGATAGATTCTCACTGGCTTATATACACGGGTTCTCCTACTCTAGCCTGCCTAAGTCAGAGAGTAGTCTCTGTTAACCAGAGAGAGCCTCTCTTCTCTCTGCTGGATGCCATTACAGTTAAAAATCAATTTACTGTGGTTGCAGAAAAAAAAATTAATATTTAACTCATGTGTAAAGTATTTTCACATTCTCATTCAGTTGGCACAATTAGTGCGCCCAATAGCTGTGGTCAATACTTGAAATCAAGCATTGCTGTTTGCTGAATTTATAAAAACCAGATGTTAAAAAATTCTCTTTGATTAATTAGAGTTTTGGGAGGGAAAAATCGATTACACTCCGAAATTGACTACACTCCGATAATAATTTTTATCATTTTTTTGTTTTTGTTTTAAATTATTATAAGGGATAATAAAATATTAGAGAACCAGCTGTGAAGTCAGCAGAGGTACCAAGCAAGCAGTGAACTAAATAATAATTAATGTGACAGGTTATATTTAACTTGGTTATTCTATCTTAAATTAAAAATTTACTAAATACATTAGATATAATCTCTTTTAAAATAAATTATCTCTGAGTTTTACAAAGTTCTGGATTTTACAGTTCTAATTAATTTCTCGTACTGCTGTGTGGAGAAGTATTGCTACCATGACAAATTTTCGACTCCAGTTTTTCACCAGAAACACATGTTTGAGGGATGCTGGAGACCGAAAGAAGAGCTTTTAGAAATTGGTCTGTGCATGTATCTTTCTGAGCTCTGTATGTACAGATTTAAACAGCATACTACTCGTATTAAAAAAAAAAAAAAAAATGAAAAATCGAAGAACCACAAGCTTGATATTCCTTTAGGATATTACCGGGAAGTATCCAACAGCAATGATCGGTAAAATTCCCTCAACCGGAAGTACCAGTTTACTGAATATTTATCAGTGTTTTGTGCAACCTCGAAACTACCACCAATATCTTTAACCATTCTAACTAACAACAAATATGAATATGAATAAGGTAATGTCAATTTTTTTGGGCTTAACGTCCAGCTACCAAATTAGGTATCATGGATGGGGGCGCGAAAGCACCTACTCTACTATTAACATTTTTTAAACAAATATAAAATTTAGCAATTTATAACGCGGGACTCGAACTGGGGATCTCCCAGTTACAGGTCCATGCTCATAACCACTACACCAACTCGTGTCTAATCCACCAATAATTCCGTATCAGCTTTAAAGAGAAATAGTCTAAGATTTCTCGGACATTCTGTTCCGTCCAAAGTGATGAATGCATGCTGAAAAGCCGCCAATTCCTGAAAACATGACAGACATGTTTGTTTTTCTGGAATCTTATTTAAACTATCTCAAGTATTGATTAGCTTTTCTTGTGACTTCTTAACTCTTTAAAGGCTGTAAACTTTTAAAAGTTGAACTTGTAGCTTGTTTAAGACCTCAGATTGCCGGCCTTTATCCTATTTGTCCTAGTTTTTGGTGGGGTCAGCTTCTAGCGACAAGTTTGGCTGTTTAAATTGTAGCCCATTTCGTCCATATAGTGGGCGATGAATGTTTGATTGTTCTTATGATAGCGTTAATATCATCCGATTTATAAAGATGCATTTGCTTGGATTATGCCCCTAGCAGAACCCTAACAAAGACCATGAAAATAATTCCTCGGGGATCCTCATGGGGTTGATTGGAAATGGAAGAAAAATGTTTTCAGTTTTCATCACCATCTTTTCCTAAATAAAACAGGATTGTTATTTTTTTTATTCTATGAAAGGAATCGGTCTTTTGATTCATTAAGTTAGGTTTTCTCTTCTTATTCTAATCACCGTTACCTCATCACCGAGGATTCACCACTACTCTTCCTCAGGCCGTCAATTAATGGCTATATTCAAGTTCCGATATAATAATATTGATTATTTAAAGGTAAGTTTATAATTTTACATATAAAACAAATAAAAAAAAATAGAGAAAATTTGTAACTATAAATAAATGTCTATTAGTTGCTATCTGACCGTACTGTATAGAACTAGTAAATAGAATATATAGAGTAGCAAAGTACATCATTAGAACAAGTTACCTGTAGGTGAGATAAAACAGAAGTAGAAGATAACGGATATAACAAAGTGTGAATCGTATTAGCTACACATTATCGTCCAGTAATCTTTTGTACACTACCTCTTACACTATACTCTAAATTGTTTCACTTACATTGTCAACTGCAAACTCAATTAGTAATCATCTGCTGCCACATTTTTTTTTTTTTTTTGAGATTATTTAGGTCATCAAATATGTTCAATATGTTCTATTTATCTTCTCTTAATCTTGTTTAAAGGAAGTATTGCGATCGTGTCGAAATGCGTGTCGGGTTCGAAATCGTGTTTTTACCGGAAATACACGATTTATGGTCCCCTGTATACGAAAAAAAATAATTTTAACGAATGATCAGTATATGTATGTGTGTGTTAACAGAATATCTCAAAAACGAAAAATCGTAGTAAGGTGAAAACTTCATACTCCCGTCTAGTTACTATCAAAAAGATTTCGGGCCAAAATCGTTCTACCGGAAGTGCGACTTTACAGAGTGTTTTTCTTTCTTCAGTTTTTCACGATTTTCCGGAAAAACGGCTCTAATGATTTTTTTTTTTTTAATTTCCTATACTATCTACATTATATAGATATTTATAACTTTTATTTGAAACATTTTCCTGGGAAAAATTGATTTACAGTTCAATAATATGTTTCGTATTCAGAGGAATACACAGATTTAGTTTTCCACTGATATCTATTACGATGTTCGTATTTTTCTATCGCAGTTAGTAAGGGCAATGTTGAGAACAGTTTGGTTAAAAAAAAAAAATGAAATTATATGAAATATCACGCATTCTTTGCTGCATCACTATTATAAACATTAACACTGTAATTTATAATAAAAATTCATTCTTAAAATGGAAATTTTTATGAATGAAAAACAATATGAGAGAAAGTGAAAGCAGGAACACTTAAAATCTCTCTTGAAATGTTATACATAGCTGTTATATGAGATTTATTTTGAATATAATGACAAAGTGTAATTTACTATATATATAAAAATGTGTATGTATACTTCTTCTTTGAAATATGATACTGTGTCGGAGTGAAATAAAGAAACATGCCTACTTTACTGATACAAAAGAAAAAAAGATGTATAAAAGTAAGAATGTTCAGTATTTTGTTGTAATTTATTGAAGTGAAGAAAGTCGCTTATATTTGTCATTCTACCTGGCCATTTAATAAACCATACAAAAAAAAAATAAATTTGTTATTTATTATTGTATTTCTGTTATAAATGAAGTTTATTAAAAGTGTAATTCGATATTACTTAGAAATTCCTAAGCACGCTGCAGTTCCCTCACCATTTAGTTCCGGTCTTCGCATCTAAGTGCGCTACCAACTGTAGCTTCCTACTTTTTCTCACGATGCTAGTTCAACACCGTCTTTGAACCCTGAAATCCTCGCACTAAAGATGAGTACATTACCCACTAGATCAACGCGTGAGAGCATATTGATGTTTTTAGTTTTTTTGATATTGATGTGTTTTATACGTATGTGTATTTGGTTGGAAGGTTGTTTGACAGCAGCATAACTTCTCAAAAAACGGAAAAAACGCTGAAAGCTCAGAATTGTTATTTCGTTTAGCTTCCACTAAAAGACTCGGCAATTAGCTTTGAATAAAAATCGGTCAACTGGATAGTACTGAATAAATGAACTTTTTACTTTAAGTGAAAACTAACTGCAGCTGCAGGTATTTTACTGAAACTCTTTTCTTTTTTTTTCTTTTTAAAGGAAAAATTGATTTTTGGAAGATTTTGGAAAAGCAGGAAACACATGCTTCCTTCCCCCCCCCCTCTAAATTGCTAATTGTGAATATATTCCTTGAACTCTATGCATGAAAAAGTTTGGAGAAAATCTAGTTAACCGGAAGTGAAATTTTACAGAATGTGCTGTTCAGTTTTTCCCGATTGGCCTCGAGTGCTATAACTTTAATTGAAAATATTGATTTTATCGTATATTTATCAGAGCCTGAGATTTTACGCTTCTAATCAATACATTCCCAGGGTTCCAACACCTGGTGGGAGATAAGGGAATTAATACTTTTAATATAAATTCAGATTTTTTAGAAAAGTTTTTAATAATGAGCCTGAGAATTGTAGTAAGAGAAAATTGTATGAATGAACCAGAATTTGTATAATTAATAGCTAAAAATTTATTCAGAAATGACAAAGCTTGACCAGTTGATAACAAAGTACCAATAAGAAAAGCCATTATTCACTTTTTGTATTATTATATGATAGAACTAAGTTTATAAATATATATAATGGTTTATCTAACATCCTAATTATGGTTTTGTAGGGCGACCTATTGACCTTTATATTGTTAGGTCAAATGGTCATCATTGAAAGTTTATCTTTATTTTTAAATCAAAATAAGGATTTGTTTATTGATTTGAATAGAAAAGTTATTATTATTTTTTTATCTTCGAAGAAATAACACCTGTTTTTTTTAGCGTTTTTTTTTTAACGACTTTTAATATTAATGATTGTACTTCTTTTGTTTGATACATTTTAATCATGTGGCTAATACACTGCACTGCAGATATAATTATCTCAATCACTGCAATCAATATCAATTGTATATTTTGGACACAATAATCATACGACGGCTCATGATTGTCATTTCATTTAATCATTATTATTTGATTGTCCATTCATTCATTACCTTTGTAATAATGATGTAAATTTTTTAATGCTAAAAATATTCCATTCTGCATTACCATGCAACTTTTTTTCTATATTCTCAACTTTCTTGACTATTATCACTAACAAAATATCTGATATTGAAACACTCACAGAAGTGTTTCTCACTTAGAATTATTACAATACCAATAAAAAGTTAGGTTTAGGTACTAAGGCGATAAATATAAGGACCTTTCTGAATTGATTATAAAGAAGCCTGATAGTCAGCTACCGTTTTCAATGCGTAACAAAATTTAGAGGTTAAGGCTGAGGTGCCACATATTCCTTGGAATTTTACCGGAAGTAAGGTTTCCTACAAAAGTGATTGCTTTATTTGAAGTCTAAAGTAAATAGCATTTTCATTAAGTATTTTAAGTTTAAAGAAATTAGAGCTGTTTTCGAGTAATTAACATAAAATTTAGAAATCTATACGGTAAAATGGTACTTAGAAACTTCCGGTTATTAGATTTTATTTACACATAGAATTTCTAGTAATGCATTAATTGTACTTTAATTTTATATCATTGATAGGGCCGAAGTGCCACCTTAATCAATGCTGCTTATGGTGGAGATAGTGGCAGGAAGAAATTAAAGTGGTAAGGATATTTTCGGAAAGTTAGCGTCCTTAAAGACTTTGAATAAGCCGTGCTGGATCTATAAGGTAGTTGGTGGATTAGCAGAATGCAGAAGATTTAATGGCCTCGCTCTTCTGGATACCCGGACATATGGGTATAGAGGACAATGGGAGGGCGGACAAGTTGGCTAAAGTGGGATCCACCCTGCCATTTTGTGATCTCGAACCAGCAATAACGTAGTAGACATTATGCAATTTTGCGTCAGATAAGTTAACCAATGGAGGAAAAGAGTATTGAAGAAGCACTGGAGAGACTTGGTGGATTGTATCCAGGCTAAAAGATTTATAAAATATATAATAGAGGCAGCCGTGGAATGTTTTTCCTCGCTGATTAGGATACGATTGAGAATCCTGGTAGGTGTACTGATTGGATAAGCCAAGCATTTGCACAAAATAGGCAAGATGGCTAGTCCTTTGTGTCCCGAATTCTCATCAGTAAGACTGGGAAAACAGTGTACAACTACCATGGTCAATGACTCGGTTTACTGCAGTACTAGATTTCGTATATTTGGGAGGGCAACACTCTAAAGTGAATATCTTGCTCAAGAATATCTTGGGAATATTGTAGTTAGATTCTTAGAGTCTTAGTGTAGATTATTTACCTGGGGGGCTTAGATCCGTACCTTCGAGCACTCAACGTTAACAATATTAAACGGAATATCAAGTATGTGTTTCCTGCTATTTTCCGTATATATAATATTATATTATATTATATTATATAGTTATATATGTATATAGAACATTCGTTGAAAACATTTATTCACCTTCAAAACATGTAATTCGAATGGAAAATCAATAGCGAAAATTTATTTCAATTTCACTATCGTAAAACTTCCTCTAACCAGGAATAAGACAAAGTAAAAACTAGACACGATTGCAATACTCCACTTAAAAACTGTAATAAAAGGAGAAAATAAAAAGGATACTTGTAGTTAATTTAGTGTAAGCTCCAAGGTAATGTATTAAATGGAAGGAGTAATGCTCCGCTCGAAAACATAGCGGCCCGCTTTCCCATCAGTCTTTACCTGATTTACTTCTGACACGCAACAATAGCGATAGTATTAGTGCCGGAGTGATTGGGGGAGGGTGGAGGGCGGTGTTAATCAGTTTCATCACCTTAAAGGACGATGAAAAACTTAATCAGTCAATGACGGAAAATTAATTAAAATTACAATTTAAATGAATGGGAAAATTTGAATAATTATGTTATTATAACAAAGTAATTGATAAATGAATATCATCTATATTGCATAATAAATAAGTAAAATCAATTAACATATAGAGAAATAGACAATAACTAGGGAACAATGAATAACAAAGAAAAAAATGTTTTTTTCTCATTCTTTCTTCAGCATTTCTTCCGTATCTTTGTGTTCGTAACGTCTAGTAAAACAATTATGCAAATTACTTTCTCACCCAACGAGAGTCATCATTTGTAACTTGGAAAAAAGAGAAGAAAAGAAATAGAATAAAAAAAAATTAAGTAAAAGAAGAAACAGTCCATAGAGATGTGATAAATCATCTAGAAGTTCATTTCTAATTTCTTATTTTTATATTCCCACTACTTTCCATTCATACTGTTAGGAAAAAAACAAATAGTACCGTAATTTTACCGCTTTTATGCCAGAAATACACGTTTTGTGGTTCTCCTCAGTCTAAAAAAGTGGTTTTTATAAAAGTGTGATTGTGAACAGCATAGCTCAAAAACGAAAAATCGCAGAAAGTTAAAACTTTGACATTTCATTTGGTTATCACCACACTGGGATTCCACAGAAACTTACCTGTAAAAAAGCCATACCGGAAGGATACTACTTTACTGATTGGATTTAGTGATTTACTCAAAAACGACTCCAACTATTTTCTTTAAACTTATTATAAAGAGCTACAACTTCCATTCGAAACATTTTTCTGGGCAAATTCATTTAAGGGGACTTTTGTGAATAGGGTTGGGTTAAGCTTTCCTCTGACGTGCTACTTCAATTTATTATGTTATTATTGTATCATCTAAATAGAAATCAAATATGATCAAAGAATCAAAGATGTTGCCAACATTCCGAGTTTGAAAAAAAAAAATTGGTTGACCAGAAGTGCGACCAGTTTTCAGAGATTTTCTCAAAAAACGGCTTCAATAATTTTCTTTAAACTTATTATATTGACAACATATACAAAGGCTTACACCTATTATTTGTAACCATTTCTCCGGAAAAATTCATTCAAGTTTCTGGATTTTCTGGAGATTGGCGATGTTATGTTTTCCTCTAAAGCGCTATTTTGGTTTATTATAAAATTTTATCAACTAAATATTAATAATATTAATAATAATAATAATAACCACTGATCCAAAATATAATAAAGAATAGCGCTCTCTTAACAGCAATAAGAAAAAGTAATAAAAATTAATGATGCTGATAATAAAACTAATTTTTATAAAAGTTAAATATCTACAACCTAGAAACTATAACAATGGGTATAATAAATAATGGGTAACCTGGTTGATGTTAAAGTAATGAAATTACTCTTTATATTGTTAGAGATAATTATTTAAAAGCTGCAATAAAATGAGTTTAGATTAATCTAAGAGGGTGTACAATATTGCAATAAAATTATCTTCAGATGGAAGTGGCGGAGAGACGGACTACCTCACTTCCTCTCCATAGATAAATGAGAACAAATTCCATCAACAATTGTATGTTACAATAATCGTCCAACACTCATATAATGCTTCGTTAAAAGTATATTTCTCCAGTTAGCTGAGTATGTTGTATATAAGCAAGCACTTAAAACACTACCTTGTTTCTCTTCTGCTAACTCTTTAATCCATATAAATAAGTATATACTGTTCCAATTAATGTTAATTGTTTAATTAAATTCATAAATATGAAGGTAAATTATTATTTAAATTATGTAAAACAGATGACACTCAAATGGGCTGCCATAAAACCCATACGGTAATTCAGTCATCAGTGGCTCTTGAGAGAGCCAAAAATTGAAAATAATTCCTCTGAGTACTTACGAAAAAAAAAAAGCTTTTTTTTTTAAAGAGAATGACCCGTGTTTCTATGGTCACGATAACTTTAAAATTGGTAAGGGGAAAGCAGGAAACACTTGATTGGATATCCTGTTTAGAAATCACCAGGGATTACGACATAATTTGCAGTCAAAATCCATGGTCTTAATAGTTTTTGCCACTTTTTTTTTTGAAAAAGGAATCCAGAATTGTTTTTTGTCAAAATTGTCATATTTTTCCGGTAGGGAAGGGATTAGCTCATTGGTTAGCGCATTGGACTCACACGCGGAGGGCCCGGGTTCGAGTCCAGATGTGCTGCCGTTAGATTTTTTCCTTCCTAGGAGCCCCTACAGCTCACTGTCCGGTGATAGACAGTGATGTCAGTAAAGAGGGACGCCAATGACCATAGATGTTGATGCGCCTTAAATAAAAAAAAAAAATTCTCGGGGAAAATAAGGATTTTGTGGGACTTGAATGTCATTCTTTCCTCTATTGTACTATTTCATTATAGGTACGACATTAAACTGTCTGCTAAATATGAAACGGAAATGTTTAGTAAACGAAAAATGAAGATGAAAGTAGTTGTGGTGGTTGGTTCCGAAGTGCTGGAAAGCATCAGAGACATTTTCCGTGATAGCCTGCTTCATTTTGTGGCCATCGACAAGTTTCGGGCGTTCGCCCATCTTCAGGATGCGTTTGTCAGACAGTGTGATAACACAGACTTGCACAGAGCAAATTCAGTTTATGAGGGTTTATAATAAAACTGAATTTATACTCTTATTTATACTCTTCTTATTTTTTATACTCTTTTATATTTTATACTTCTTTTTTTTATACTCTTTTATATACTATTTTATACTCTATTTTATATTTTATACTCTTTTATACTTCTTTTTTTTTATACTCTTTTATATACTCTTTTATGTTTTATACTCTTTTATACTTCTTTTTTATACTTTTTTATATACTCTTTTATATTTTATACTCTTTTATACTTATTTTTTAAACTCTTTTATACTTCTTTTTTATACTCTTTTATACTTCTTTTTTTATACTCTTTTTATACTCTTTTATATTTTATACTCTTTTATACTTCTTTTTTATACTCTTTTATAGTTCTTTTTTATACTCATTTTTTTTTATACTCTTATTTATAAGAGTGTATAAACTGAATTTGCTCTGTGCAAGTCTGTGTTATCACACTATGTGACAAACGCATCCTGAAGATGGGCGAACGCCCGAAACCGGTCGATGACCACAAAATGAAGCAGGCTATCACGGAAAATGTCTCTGATACAAGATGAAAGTAAATTGGTCAACTGAATTACACAGTAAGAGGAATTCTTTGAATAATTCACATGTGCTTTTCTTTTTTCTACTTTCATTTATTGATGGTCGGCAGGAATATTGAGATCTTGTCTAATTCTCCATATTGAAATTTTTACTGTTTTAAGAGCCACTGATTTTGTGTAAGAAAAAAAAGTTTTTTAGGGAATTGTCTATATATATACATGTATGTATTACTGTGCGTGTATGTAATACAAGTTTGATATTTCGTGTAGGTATCACCACAAGTTATGACGATAACTGTGACTTTTCCGAAAGATTTTTCTTTTTCAATTTTTCTGCGATTTTCCTGGAAATGACTCAAACAATATTCTTTAATCGTCGTATACCATCAACCCACATATGTGCTTATCACTTTTATTTAAAGCATTTTTCTAAGATAATTGTTTGGGTCGGGGGGTTATTCTGGTTTGGGGGGGGGAACAGCAACGTTAAACTTTTCTCTAATGTACCATCTTGATGCAATATACGATTTTATCACCTAGGTATACAATATTGAAGACATTAGAAATCAATTCAATTTTTTATCATTATTTTATCATACCTAATATTTTAATTTTATCATAATTTTTATATTAATATTTTTATCACAACTTTATCTCATTATTGATAATTATTTAAATATTACATTGCTTAAATAATTACATAATAGACTTTTGAAAATAAATTTTAAAGAAATAACAAAAATAAAATTTAAGGGGTATGAATAATAATTCAAATATATATATAATTATCATTCAATAACTATCATTTATTTAAAATGAACTATATTCCCTGTAAAGCTTGAACATTAGGAAAAAAAAAAAAAAATCTGGTGTGGCCACTCACACGACTTTCTCTTATTCTAATTAACGCAATTTAATAATAATAATAAAAAAAAAATGTTTAAAATTGCAGCGTTACAATGTTTAGTTGGGGGTTGGCCATAGAAATAATTGTGGAAATTTCACTGGTAAACCTGAATGGCCATATAGGATATCTATTCACCAGAAACATTATTTGAACACTTTTCTCAAACACATTAGCAAAAGGAACGTTCTAAAATGCAATTTGTTAATAATATGTTGAATTATCCAAAAATTTTCCTCAGATTCTCGAAAAACTCAAATTGTTGGACATCAAATCTTTACTGATATGTATCTTTTATTTTTATTAATTTATTTTTTTTTATATATAAAATACAATATTATGCGTTGCATAATTATATGGTTATTGTATATGCTTAGATCATTTGCTTATTTATTCAAGCATTAAACAATTTTCTACTCTTTTGAGCAAATTATAGTGTAAATGCTAAATAATAATATAATGAAATCCATTAACATCAAAGTATTAGAGCATGAAAATACAAATGCTCTTGTTCAAATGTTTCTGAGCTTAGCATATATCATATATATATATAATAACAGAATTAGAGCTGAATTAACTCAATATATATATAATATGATAACCGAATACAGAGCTGAATTAACTTGGATGATAACTATAGATTATAATGATGATTCAACACCATCAACATAATCATCAAATCTCCTTAAATGTTTTACTGCAACCATGAGATGATTTCACTATTTGCGCAATATTAATTATTTAAGAATAATTAATAAATTATAATTAATATTTTGATTGAGAAATTATTTTTCTATGAAAAATAAATTACTTTTCAAGTTGTTTTCTATTAAATAATATTTACATTGTGAGCGATAAATACTAAACTGTCAGTATTATAATACTGCTACAATTGAATAAGAGTAAATTGTGACAGTTCTAATGATAAAAGTTGGCAGCTAAGTGTTGTGTATTATTACTTTCTCTTACTCCTAGTAAGAGGAAGTATTGTAATCGTGTCAAATTTTCGATATCGAGTTTTCACCAGAAATATCCGTTTTAGGTCCCTGAGTCCAAAAATGGTTTTTAGCCGAATGGTCTGGTATGTGTGTGTGTGTGTGTGTGTGTGTATGTATGTTAACAGCATAGCTCAAAAACGAAAAATCGTAGAAAGTTCAAACTTGATATTACGTTTAGGTATCACCATGGGATCTGACGGTGCGTTATGTGTCAATATTCCTCAACCGGAAGTACCACTTTACTAGTTGTTTTTTTTAAGTTTTTGCAATTTTCTCAAAAATGGCTCCGAAGATTTTCTTTAAACTTGCTATATCAACTACACATACAAAGAGCTACAACTTTCATTTGAAACATTTCTCCAGGAAAATTCATTTAAGGGCACTTCTGGGGGAGGGGTGGGGTTAGGTTTTCATCTTTAACTGCTGTTTCAGTATATTAGACAATTCTGTCATCTAAATAATGTTAATTAGAATTAAATATGTTGTTGAAATTCCTGAGGTTTGAAACAAAAAAGAGATACCGTCAGTAGCGTTTTTACTGAAAGTTTAATTTCAGTTTTCTGGTATTTTTCTCGAAATGGCTCCACGATTTTCTTTAAACCAGCATTGGTTAACTATACATATAAAGAGCTACCACTTTTAGTTGCAACTTTTCCCCTGATAACTTCATTTAAGGGGACTTTTGGGGGAGGGGGGTTATGTTTTTCTTTAAAATGCTATCACAGTTGATTATACAATTCTGTCATCCAAATTGAAATAACTAGAAATTAATATATGACCCAAATTCCGAGTTTCAAGGAAATTAGTAAACCGAACAGTTTTACTGGACAGTGTTTTCACTTTTCGACGAATTTTCATTAAATTTGAGTACACAACTATAAAATTGTCACTTATAAATTTGAGTACTGAGTAAGAGAAAGTTGTGTGAGTGTTTCACACCAGATTTTTTTTTCAATAAATTAGTGATAATCGCGTTTCCATTTGGTTCGATACAAATGGATTCGGCGCCGGACACAGAAAACGGTCTGTGGTCAGTCCATAAGCGAGTTAAAACTATACGTAACCTCACCAGAAGCAGCCAACAAAATTTTTGAACACCCAACAAATTTTCTGTACTTGCTCAGCAGACACAGTCTGAAAAACCACACACTATATCAAGCATCCAACCTGTATCAAATTATAATAAACTGCGTAAAGTTCTAGAAAAAGAGATAGGTCTTGACAAATTTAAATGCATATGTAAAATTAATCAGGTTAAAATACTTTCTAGTACCCCCGACGATTACAGAACACTGGTTCATTTGTTCAAAATAGAGAACTGTGATTTTCACACCTATCAATTGAAAGAGACAAACCTTACCGTATAGTACTAAGAAACCTCCATCACACCACCGATATAAAAGGATTGCTGACGAAGTAGGAAGCCAGGACCATACTGTTATTCAGGTAGTTAATGCATTGTACTCAGCAACCAAAACATCTCTTCCGATCTTCTTTGTCGATCTTAACTAAGCCCCAAATAATACAGATCTTTTCAAAATAAAGCATACATTAAACACTATTATTAAGGTAGAAGAGCCGAAGCCACAAAGACCAAGAATATGCCATTAACTACCAAGAATATGGTCACACAAAACGGTATTGCAATCACACACCAAAATGAGGCGAACAGCACCCTTCACAAATGTATGTTAAACCAAAGGATATACCTCCCAAATGCGCACTCTGGGGTAATGGCCATTGTTGCTAGCTACAAAGGCTGTCAGGTGCACAAACTCCTTCAGCAGCAAACAGATTCAAGGTACAGATCCAGTTGCTGCCCAACTAAGGCCAGATCGCAAAGGACAGAAACTATAGCAAATGACACAAATTTGGTGATAAACCCAACGAAGAAAACCTATGCACAGACCATAAAGAAGACAACACCAGCAGAACCACTACATCCACAAAATGTACCAATAACAACCAACCACAGCCTGCCTATACTAAATGAGTCTTTTACAACTCTAATTTCCTACCCTAGACAGACAGTATAGCAACCAATACTTACTCAGATATCACCCACTTAGTCTCAAACATATAAAAGATTCTGCCATCACTGCTGCAGCAGAAATAATGTCATATTTACGAATACTTCTCTGGAACGCAAACGGACTACTTTCTAAACAAAATGTATTCAAACAATTTATTACAGATAACCATTTTGACTTAGCTCTCATAACTGAAACTCACTTTACATCCTGGTCATACTTCTCTTTGCCCACCTTCACTCTTTACAGAAATGACCACCCCCAGAATGCTCCCCGCGGAGGCACAGTCGCACTTATAAACAAATACATAAAACACGAAGTTGTAATGCTACCACAAACTGATGCCATACAGATGACTGCTATCAAACTTTACACTGACAGAGGTACTGTAGTAAAGATTTCTTTTTATAGATCTCCAAATCATCGATTAGAATCTTGGATATTCGATGAACTTCTTCAAATAGCAGGACAAAGGGTTATCATTGGAGGTGATTTTAATGCAAAACATATCTGCTAGGGCTCCCGTCTAACATCACCATCAGATCGAATATTATACAACATTATACATATACACAACCAAACTCCAATTGCACCTTCCTCCCCCACACATTGGCCAGTTGATCGTCACAGAATTCCTGATGCTTAGACTTTTTCTTAATCAAAGGTATGAACACACATAATCTAACTATCCAAACACTTCCCGACTTGGATTCTGATCACTCTGCAGTATTACTTACTCAATCTAATTTCAGTCTTTATGCAAACCCGAAATACCCTGGATTAATCGAGGGTGTCTTAGATGTAAAAGATTTTCAAAGCAAAATTAACTCCACAATTAACTTAAACATTTCCATGAAGAGTTCTGATGAACTTGACAAGGCAGTACAAGCATTTACAACATTAATCCAAACAGCAATATATAAATCAGTACTAGACACAATCATCAACACAAGCCACGAACAGCTAGCTGTTCACAAGTAGCTAGCTACTTGTTTACCTCACCATATTAGACTACTGTTGCGCGAAAAGCGGGCTCTAAGAAAACAGTGGCAGCACACGTCTAACATCACACAGGACGCACTACAACCAAGTCACAAGACGTCTTAACACTGAACTAAACGACCTAAATTCTAAAAGACAAGACAGTACTTACAATCCCTTAGCACCAAAGATAACAGTTTATGGAGGACGACAAAATGTATTTTACACTACATACCTGTCACATCACCTTTAAGGAACGACAATGGAAACTGGACAACAACTGGCGAAGAAAAAGCCTCACTTTTCTCCCACCACCTCCAACAAGTTTTCCAGCCTCACAACTATCCGGAAAGAGACTCACAATAGAACAAGAGATGAATTGTATGAACCACTCCAACTTTCGCTTCCACCAAAACCTTTTACAACCGCAGAAGTACAACATGCTATTAAGAACTTGCCAAACAAGAAATCACCGGGATACGATCTCATTACTGCAGACATTTTTAAACTATTGCCAAAAAAGGCAATATTGTATCTCACGTTTCTATTTAATGCATCACTAAGGACTGTTTATTTCCCTCTTATCTTTATTCCAGCGCGCTACCACTGAGC
This sequence comes from Triatoma infestans, assembly GCA_011037195.1. Classification (NCBI taxonomy): domain Eukaryota; kingdom Metazoa; phylum Arthropoda; class Insecta; order Hemiptera; family Reduviidae; genus Triatoma; species Triatoma infestans. Next base: position 5,472 of record JAAEAF010005734.1, on the reverse strand, counting down.
TTTTCCTTTTTTTTCCCTTGGCTTAGACCTTATTTAATATATATGTATATGAATAAATTGCAAATAATTATTTTATTCATTATATACTACAATGTTAATGTATCTGGTATTTTTCCGTCGTAACATGCATATTTCTATTATTCCTGATCGGTTTCGGATTTCATCCATGGTCAGAGTATAGTTATCAAGTTCGTGTAGAGAATTTACTTCAACTTAATGTTTCTGTTACATACTACACTTGTTGACATACATTGTGGACATATAGTATGTTAACAAATAGCATATATAGTCAACAAATCAACAAGTGAATTGTGCAACAGAAACATTAAGTCGAATTTGATAACTTTACTCCGACAATGGATAAAAATCCGAAACCGGTCAGGAATAATAAAAATATGCGTGCTACGACGGATAAAATATCAGATATTATCCAGCATTGCGCACCCAACCACATATTCAACAATGTTTATATAATTAACAAACTTTCTTGAAACTAGAAATTAAAAAAAAAAATGTTTGATTGAACTTTGCATTACATTTAAATGTAGTTGTAGAGATTATCCTTGTTCGTTTTTTATACCGTTTTAGAGATAAGGATTACCTGAATATGGCTACAGTGTAAAAGTAACGTTTCTTGATTTACCAACGAAAACTTTTAGCGCTAGTTTAAAATTAAGCTTTATTCACAAATTCTCGAATCTCATACAATCAATTATTCTTTCAAGTAAACGTGATAAGTGATAATATGGTGCAGTTAACATTGAGAAGTAATTCTAAAAAAATTAAAAAAAACAAAAACTCAGAAACCTGTAATATAAAATCGCAGTTTCAATTAATCGATTTTCTTCAAACTTTAAATATAGCAATGCAATATAGAAATGTACTGTGATACTGTGACAGAATGTATCTAATGATAGAACCATGCATTATACTAAAGTGAGTTTGTAGAAGAATGATTATCCTTGCAGCTTCCTCAAAGACTTGGAATAGCATGTGAATAACTTTGGAGGCGTTTTCGAAAAACATGCGAACAACTAATTATACTTCAGGTTAACCTTTTGACCGCTTGTGATATTTAAAAGAATAAGATATTGATTATTCTGTGCGATTTTTCCACAAAACTTTTTCACACACACACACACACACACACACACAATATATAGATCACACAAAGATCTTCCGCTAAGAAAATAGTGTTGTCTCAATTAGAGTATACATCACATCATTATAGTCATTTAGCCCAAACTATCTTACATTGTAGGGCGACGACAAAAGGCCCTCTAACTGATTCTATCACTTGCCTCTCTACGAGCATTCGAGATATATCTTACCGCGTTTATCTGTAATTATTCCATTAATATTATATGTATATCCTGCCAATTATTTTGGCTTCGACCACTTGGCCTTCTGCCCTTGGTTCTGTGGACCACTTAGGGTACCGCGCGCCATACATGCGTATCACATAGTCAAAACATCGCAATGTGAGTTTTGGACCCATTCCGTCAGCGAGTTCCACATTAAGTGAAGCACGTATGGTTTTCGTTCCGAACTCAATCACGGTTGCTTTTCCCTCCCTGTCACTCGGCACAATAACCTCATTTCTTGTGTCTACAGTTTTGAAAATCAAACGATTCAAATAATATGTAATTCTGACGAAAACTCAATTTTAAAAATTTGATACAATCACAATTTTCCTCTTATCACAATAACAGAAAGTTAAAATATTTTTTTACACCCTCCATTAAAGGCGTATCGCATAAAAACTGTAGCAAGAAAGTAGAGCATGAATAAACTAAGGTATAAACAAACTCTTTTCATTTGGAATAAATTTATTTTTCAAAGAAAAGTATCCAAGTATTAAATAGTTTGATCATAAAATAGAAGACTACTATAATGTTTATGTTTTGTCCCAAGGGTGTGACAGCCCCATATCTGTTTGTATGGAAGGTTTCTTGGAGTTATAAACTTAGTATACTCTAGATAGAGTATTGTCCCCAAGAATTGTCTAGGGTAAATGGGACAATCGCCTTGGGTCCCATGATATAGCCATGGCCGGGCACTGTGACTATATTTTATGTGCCTTATCACTCCAATAAATATAAATCTTGTACAATTTTAATTTAACAAAATTTTTACAGATCATAATATTTGAATATTTGCATTTTGATTTTTCAGGTTTCCAAATTTGTATTTTATTATTTTTAGTAGCTATGGCCGATTAATTAGAGGTAAAAGAAAGTTTTGTGTGTGCGTGTGTGTGTGTTTGACGCCAGATTTTTTTTTTTGGCATTTTCTCAAAACTGCATCAACAGATTTTCTTTAAACTTGCTTTATCAAGGAAATTGATTTTAAATAGGATCTAAAATTTGTTTTTAGAATTGCAGTAAAATTGAAAAAAAAATCACATGAATATGTCAACAACCCATTTTTTAAAAATTTAATTTTTATGGCAAAGAAACAAGACGATGTATATTTGCTATGGCATGTTACTATTTTAAAAGCTAAAAGCACTGTTATGTATTGTGACCTTTTGTACGTTTATGTTCATTTACATAATTAATGATCCTGGGAACTTAATGGAATATTAAATTAATGACTGTGCGAGTGTAGTTGGTGGCGGGGTGAAGGGGAGGATAATATATGTAGTTTTCCTCCTCAATGCAGATTATTAAATGCAAAATGGTTAATTGATACTAAATTGTGTACAAAATTTATACTTGAATTCGATTTAATTAAAAGAATATAATATAATATGTTGTTTATATTATTAATAGTTGACTGAATAAGTTATTTAAATATATTATTTTCAGATATATTTAAATATCATGCAAAAAAAATATCTGTTACACAGGAATATTTTTTTTAAAAAAACGCTGGCAAAATTTCTAGCTTTAAATGGAAATCTTGAAAAATCTTTATTTTGTGAAGCACATTCATATGTTTTTCTCTTTTTAGGAATTAAAAAAGATAGTGCAGACAAATTTCTTTGAAGTTAGAAATTCTACTTAAAGTAGAGGTGGTGTGTGTGTGAAGGAGGACATGTTGATTCTCAGCACCTAGAGTAGTTAGTTCTGGACTGTTATTACCTTTAATCCAGAAGACAGCGCTTAAGTTTTTAAGTGATAGGTTTATATATGTGCTCTTAGCAGACTACAATGGATATGAGAAGGAGAGAGACTTAGTGAGAAGGAATTTTAGAGAAATAAACTATATAACATGCTGAACACTGTATAATGAAGAGAACACACAGACTGCAAGAATTTTACAGTAAATTAAAAGTTAGGTAGCGAGAGAAATATAAAGAGACAGACTGGCTGAGTAATAAGAAGATAGTAGATACGTTGCTGACTGGTTGTACTATTGTAAACTGTCATAAAATTTTCCTGAAATTTACTGCCGACGCTCTATTTTTATGAATCGAACTCTTCCTTCCTAGTCTAGCCTAGGTGAGATTCATCTGGACTAGGGTTAAAGATTCATAGGTTCCAAAGAGCGGAGAAGCACACATTTAATGAATCAAAAATCAGTTACTCCCCACCTAGGCCAGACTAGGAAAAGAGAGTAACTGACTTTTGATTCATTAAATGTGTGCTTCTCCGCTCTTCGGATCCTATGAATCTTAATAATTGAGTTTTCATTGGAAATATATGTTTTGGTGGGTCCCCTGAATACGAAAAAAATGTTTTTACAGCGAATGGTCTGTATGTATGTGTGTTTGTGAGAGTTAACAGAAAATCTCAAAAATGAAAAGTCCCAGATAGTTCAAAAATTTGATTTTCCGTATAGCATTACCGCCGCTTAATAGACACGAAAATAACGGGCAAAACTCCATCAACCGGAAGTGCGACTTTACTGAAAGTATTTCATGATTTTCTCGAAAATGGTTACAACGATTTTCTTCCAACTTTATATACTATGTACACATATAAAAAAAATATATATCACATTTATTTGAAACATTTTCCCAGGAATTTGATTTGGGTGGGGGAGGGGAGTTCTGGGGGAACAGTAGCGTTTAGCATCCCTCTAAAATATCACTTCAGTAAAATATATGGTTTTTACCACCTACATAATATTAATACACATTAGAAGTATTGATTGAATTCCAAATTTGAAGAAAATCGGTTGATTCCTTAGTGCGATTTTTTCCAGAATTAGGTTTTGAGTATTTTGAGAATTTTCTTGGAAACACTTACAATGATTTTCTTAAAGTTAGAATCTTAATTTCACAGAAAAATATATTACTATTATTGAAAACATTTTTGAAAAAAAAAAAAAAAATTATTTTTGATAGTTGTGCGGAATTTATGACGAAATTTCAAATATTGCACATAATTGGTTCAGTATTTTTAGAGTGCTCTAATGGGCCATGATATAATCATCACTTCTCTAACTGCCAATATTGTAGGTTGGTACTTATCCCCCCACCTCCTCTATATTTAGAACAAATATGTAAAATTTGAGTTTAAACAGAATTCGTCATTTTATATATTATAATTGTATTAAAAAGAATTAAAAGAAAGTGGTGTGAGTGTTTCACGCCAATTTTTTTTTAAATTTCAGTTTCCATGGCTAAAACAACTCATAGTAAATAGCTGTTATCTGTTTTCTTTTGCCTTTGTCTAAATGCTTAAGTTTTAAAAACAAATTACTGGAAAGCATTCTATAAGAAGTACTTGACCGCTATTGAACTTCACCTAATTATGTAATCCGCTCTGGAATTCAAATTTATTGGTCTGATAAGCGATGTCCTATCATGAGGAACGCATCCCCCGCATGATGTGGGAATCCACTGTACATTTTTTTCGGTGGTATCCTACATTCAACGGTAAGTTCTACCTGTATAACTTACTTAATAACAACATGATTGGTTCAATGATAACATCAATAAGTTAATGTCTACCACCAGGACTAGTTCCATCAAAATCAATAGAAATCTTTTATTGTTTTGTCGTAAAAGGGAGACGATAATATTATTGGAAGAGTTGGTAGGATAAAGCTAGCATTATTGTTTCAGAAAACACCCAAGATGTTAGTATAAGAATTTTTAAAACCTATATGGTCTGCAGTTATCAGAGACTCTTTGGTTGTTGCGAAGAATTAAGAACTGATAATACTTATTGGTGTGCTGCACCTATTATCAGTATTTATCAACAAAACATTCGAGATCCAACTTCCTCAGTCTATTATTTCTCTCTAGATTGCGATAATAACTAAGCCGTACAACTGAGCTGCTTATTCTGGTGGAAAACTTCCCGAGCTATCCAACGTATTTCAAATCCGCTTACTACTCACTGTTTGTACAGTATATACTTCTATAAAATAACTTCTATTAACCAATTGTTTTGTTTCTACAGTGCAAAACTTCACCATTTCACATCCGCCAGCCACAGTTTTCTCACAGTCTAGCTGTGTGTATCTTATAACGTCATCATTTTCAACTTTATCTCGACTAAAACGGATTCCTTATTT
>JAAEAF010005733.1:0-44578 GCA_011037195.1 Triatoma infestans | reverse complement strand
TTTAATGTATTAGAGTAAATAGTGCTATTGAACTAAAACTACAAACATATATTTAACTACAATTAATTAATTAGAATTTCCGTAAATGGTTTGTTTTAAACTTGGCAACTTTATTCCTATCTCTTGGTCCTACCCTATTTAATCATGTTTAATACACTGGGTATAGAGATACTAATATCTAGGTCAGTTTGCATTTTATTACATATATTTATTTATTATACATATTATTATACTTAAAGTTTGACTTAATTCTTTTTACCTTACTCTTACAGCTGTAAGAGAAAGTTTTGCATTCTTGTTAGTTATTTTTTAAATTGGATTTTCTCGGAAAATACATGATATGAGATTCTATAAACACACAAAAATAGAAAATCTGGTGCGAAACACTCACACGACTTTTCTCATTATACTTACAGATTCTTGTTAGTGTTTAAAAAACCGTCGCCATTTTTATGGAGAAAATTACAAAAAAAAAAAAACTGAAAAACCTATTCAATAAAGACGCACTTCCGGTTAACCGATTTTCTTCAAACTGGGAATTTTGGCAACTTATATAATTCTAATAAATATTATTTAGTTGACAGAATTGTATAGCACATTAAAGGAAAACATAACCCTATTCCTCCCACAAAGGTCCCCTTAAATGAATTTTCCTGGAGAAATGTTACAAATTAATGTTTTGATGCGGACAGAACTCGTATCAAAAAAAGAATGAAATAGTAGGTGAGCGGAAGGCGGAAGGGGCAAAAAATAGACAGGAAACAACATATAGCATAATGATACAATAACGGATGTAACCAAAGGGACAAAAAAAGAGGGAGGAAAGTGGTCGGGAAAGAAGGGCTTAGTGGTTCTAGGAAGACGCCCACACGTACAGGCGTGCGCGTGGGGGGGAGTATAGTGCGTAGTAAGGCACGCACACACCGACCCAAACACCTTATTCACTTCAAAAACAGGCAGCCCAGGAGGGATAGCTGAATGAAGAGATGTGTGCAGTTACTAATTTTTAGCCCGCTCACTGGCCCGCGATTGTCTGCAACAGCACTTGTTTCAGATAGGGATCACCGATACACCTACTTGCACTCAGGCAACACGGACAATGTGACAGGTCACCATGTCATCAAGATTTGCTCCGCCCTTGATGACATCCGCAATAATTTTAAATTACCCCTACCTTTCAAAACCGAGCAAATATTTATTGGGCTGCAGGATGTCGAATGATGGCGACATCGCAGGCGGATGAATGAGAAAAACTTTACTCAATTTTTGTTTAACTTTTTACGAATTTTCCAAAAAAAAAGATTCCTGCGTTTTTATTAAATTATGTATATATTAATTAATATCCTTGCTTTTATTGTAATTGTAGGGTTACTCTCAACCGCTGATTTTATTTTGGTAGGGCGAAATAGAGGCGCTATCTAGGAGACCTTCAGTGAATTCTCCTTTTATTCTTTGTAATAATCGACTTCTCAGTAACTTTATAAAATTAAAGGCATAAAACATTTTAAAAATAACTACAAATTATCAATTACATTAACTATTATAAGAACTGCTATAACAGAAAATATTGTGATTGTTTTACATAATTTGTGTTTTAACCACTTCCCTGTCATGTTTTTATGGATACATAAAACCTGAGTAATACTCGAGCAAAACAGGGAAATGTTTAAAATAACATAATGTGCGATCTATTTCATAATTTTTAATGTTGATGTGTTTCTTTACTAGATAAATAAAACCCCTTTTACCTAAATAAAGGATTTGATTCACTTGAATAGTCAAAGTGAAACTTAAAAGTGAGTAATTCTTATACTTTTTGCGTTTAAATACATGCCTTTTCTCAAATAAACCAAATAAAAATAGAGAGCTTCACCACTACCTGAAAGCTCCGTCACTCAAATCCTCATTTTTTTTTTTTTTTTAAATTAGACAAACTTCATGATTTTATTTTGACAAGTGAGAGAAGAACATTTGCACCCTCGCGTTTGCCGCAAGAGTGTGCTAGTGAACGCGTGGCCGGCCACTGAACAAAAATATTCTAAAAATATAATTTAATAAATTTGTTTTTATAACGGTAACTTTTAATTTTTGTAATTATTAAGTTTTGCCCAGATAGAATGTTTAACCTAGATCATTGCCATATCAGCTCCACATCAAGCTATTTGTGTAATACTGTTAATGTTGTGAGTTTAAGAGTGTAGTTCCTGCTGTAAGGCTAGCTAGCATATCCAACGGGACTTCACTCCAAGACTAATGATGAAGTATCTAACATCATCCTAGTCTATAAACGGTGCATGATTTTAGAAAGTCCCAAACTTTAAATTTTATTACCATGAGTTTTAGAAAATCATGAAACATCATAACATAAACGGCTTATAACATAAATTCCCAATGACACACTTATTACTTTTTATTTGGTGAGATTTGAATTTTCTCTCTCTTTCTTTGCGAGATTGTGTGTGTGTGTCTGTGTATGTATGTGAATTTTAACATCTTATCTTGAGAAAAAAAAATCATAGAAAGTGTAACCTTGATATTCTTTTTGGAATAAGTATAAGATCAATTAGAAAGGTTTGGACCAAATTCGTCAAACAGAAACTTTACCACTTGGGCGAATATTATATTTTTGGCGATTTTGTCTGTAAATTAATTTTCATTGTTGAGAAAATTCGCCACAAAATGGTTGGAATCTATGTTTCCAGCCGGCCTTAGCAAGCCCTACCATCTCGCCTCCTAGCACTCCAACTTCACATTAGCCCCACTGTCACGCGTACTGTATTATATTAATGAATGGACTACAATTTTGACAGCTAAACATCCCCCTTAAAGCTGTCTTTAACTCTACCAAGAGCTACAAGAAATGGGGAATAAAAAACCGGCAATCTGAGGGGAAGGCTTTAGACAGCCAGCTAAGCATTGAAGATGTTATTGTGAGTCTCTAAGATTATTTCAAGAAACTGCTTGTAACAAGCAATCTTCTGTCACAGATCACTTCATTCCCGACAAGTTTGCACAACTTGCTGTTGGAACAAACAAGAGTTTTAATTAGCCTCATCGCTCTTCATGCGACTTACATCAACCAGCATGCAAGGAGAACTGCATCAACCAACACCTTACACAAATATTAATTTTCTTTATTGCACTTTTATCTTAAGGCATTGATCGGTTTCGTCTATCTCAGGATATCTTAATAAACATGTGATAACAGACTTGCGTGGAGCGAAATCAGTTTACACACTGTTTTGGAAAGTGATTTTTTATAACCTAACAACGGGTTTAATAGAAGGGTTTTTTTTCTTCTTTATACCTGACTAAGGAAACTGTAAACTAATTTTGCTCTGCGTTATCATCCTGTTTATCAAGACAATCCTGATGATGGGCGAAGTTCACGATGAAATGAAGCATATGCTATCACGGAAAAAAATCACTTAATACTTTTCAAAACTGCACACCCAATCACAATAACCTTAGTTCAGGGAAGGGATTAGCTCAGTGGTAGCGCGCTGGACTAGCAACGCGGAGATCTCGGGTTCGAATCCAGCCGTGCTAGCCTTAGAGCCTCTATAGCTCACAGTCCGGTGATGGACAGTGTTGTCAGTAACTAGAGAACACTGTCCGGAGGCCAGCAGTGCACTGACAAGGCTCCAGGCGCCAATAACCACAGATGTTGAACCGCCTTAAATAAATAAAAAAAAACCTCAACACTCGACGCTCTGTCACTCTATCTTCAGTATGCACTTTTCTTCTCATTAGTTTTGTGAAAACATAAATTGCTAGTATAAAGTGTCCAATTTTATGTATTCGTCATACCATCATCATCCACCGTATCCCTCTATTATATTACGTTTCTATACTTTATTTCTTCCACATTTAAGGGGCTTAGTAGGGGCTTTTGTGTATAGTACTGTATGCATGTCTCAACCACCTCCATAATATTAATGGCAATTAAATATCTTCTAAAAATTCAGAGTTTATAGAAACTTTACCAATTTGGTAATTTAGAATTGTGACCAATAGAAAGACTACAATGAATTTCATAATGGATTTATTTAGTTGTCTATTTAGAGATTAATGTTTATCTTTCTCAGTGATACATCTAATAAATAATACTTTTTATAAAATGGAAGTTTTTATAAATAAGGTAATGTTTAATAATAATATGAGAGGAGAACCGGTTATTACCTAAAAGCTAGTTTTCTCCATTTTTAGACTAATTTTATACTTTTTATGTGCATATGTTTTTTTTTATTACTTCATTAAATAAGTATGGAATTTATTATGTTAAAAATATAACATCTCTTTTCAATATTATTGCAGTTTATAGCAAGCACACAGTCCAGCTATAAACTGCAATGCTCATGTTTCAGTTTTTTGTTGTTTTTTCTATCTCTCAGAACTACCCGGGGAAATTATTTAAATTGTCTGTTAAAACGGTAAAGTTTTTGTGATTCTCCCCCTAGAGGAAAGTTTGTTTTTTTTTTGTTGTATAATGGGGTGGGGAGAAATATAGTGTGTCATATTTTATATGAATAATATAGAGATATTGGACTAGATTGTTGTCCTCTCTACCCAACAGAAAATATATATACCTTCTTTCCTGTATCGATCCCGCCTTTCACGCTTTTATGGCTTTGCATACTTACTTATTTTGTTAAATCTTTCAAATATATATTTTATACGTTAACTAAGTTAGGGCAGTTTGTTTTCAATATAGTCCACTGGAATTCTTTTATATATAAATCGGTCATATATTGATCTAACTCTCCATTCATATAACTAGGATATATTTTCAATGTTATGAGGATTTATTTTTAAACATCAGTTTGCTCACTGGATTGTTTGCTGTCTGGAGTTCTAATTTTACAAAAATTTGGTAAAAAAATCGTATAACTTTTTACTTTCTCCCTACTCCTAGTAAGAGGAAGTATTGTAATCGTGTCATATTTTCCATATCGAGTTTTCACCGGAAATATACGTTTTGAGGTCCCCTGAGTCCAAAAAAGTGGTTTTTAGCAAATGGCCTATGTGTGTGTATGTTATGTCTGTAGTGTGTATGTGAACAGCATAGCTCAAAAACGAAAAATCATAGAAAGTTGAAACTTGATATTACGTTTAGGTATTACCATGGATCTGACAGTACATTATCTTTCAAAACCGGAAGTACCACTTTACTAGCTTTTTTTTTTTTACGTTTGATTTATAACTTTTATTTGAAACATTTCTCCAGCAAAATTCATTAAAGGGCAGTTATGAGGGAGAGGGTGGGGTTAGGTTTTCATTAAAGTGCTATCAGTTTATTACACAATTCTGTCATCTGAATAATATTAATTAGAATTGATTATGATGTTGAAATTCCGAGTGTCAAAAAAAAAATCGGATAACCGGATGTGCATTTTACATTACCATTTTACTAAATGATTTTTTTTCACTTTTTCGCGATTTTCTCAAAAAATGATTTTGACGATTTTCTTGAAATTACCTATATAAACTAAACATACAAAGATCTATAACTTTTATTTAAATTATTTCTCTGGGAAAATTCATTTAAGGGCACTTTTAGAGGAGGGATGGATGGGTTTAGGTTTTGCATAGAGTGGTATCATACTATCATCCAAACAAAATTAATTAGTAAATAAATAGATGGCCAAAATTCCAAGTTTCAAGAAAATTAGTAAACCGGAAGTACGCTTTTACTGAACTGTTTTTTTCAATTTTCGACGAATTTAATTGAATTTGGTACACAAACTATGAAACTTGATCAATTATAATTTTGAGAACTGGAATAAGAGAAAGTTGTGTGAGTGTTTCACAGTAGATTAAAACAAGGATATACTTTCAAGGTTATTAGGATTAATTTTTAAACACAAGTTTGCACTTTGGATTGTTTGCTGATTGGAGTTTTTTATTTTAGAAAAATCTGGTGTGAAATAATCGTATAACTTTTTTTTATATGCAGTTAATGCAATCAAAAATTGACCAATCTTCTTCAAACTTAGAATGAAATGGAACCATACATTTTACTGAAATGGTAGTGAAGAAGAGCCAGCCTGAGTTTTCCTGGAAAAATTTTTCCGAAAAGTTGTTGAAATAATGAATTATCCAAGAGGCCAGCAGACCATTCCGAAGAATTGGAAGTTCTGCAATATGTTGTCCATGCTACAAAATAAATTAACATAAATATTGCGAAATGATTTATTAAGGTTCGGTCAGAAAAAATAGATTTTCAAATTTTCACCACGTCTCATCGCGAGATGCTTTTGAAGTTTCCTGTTACAGGTTTTCCTACTGATAGAATGTTGAAGAGTTTTGTTTTCGAGCATTCTTACAGTGACAGGATACCATCTAGGGAAGATTGGTCAAGATTGCGTCCGTCTGGCGTGATACCTGATAATTACTTCCGGAGCTACACGGACGGTCCCAGAATACATGGTAGGTCTGATGCTGCTGCGGTCTATTTCGAGACCGGCAGTATCTCTTGGTGAATGGACCACGGTCCTCCAGACTGAGGTTTATGCTATTCTTTGTTGTGGCTTGGATGGGAGGGTACGTGATACTAACTTAAAAGGTGTTTGTATCTGCCCGGACAGCCCAGCTGCGCTGAAGGCACTGAGTTCATGTGTCTTCACTTCCAGGTTGGTGTTAGAATGTTCTAAAAGACTGGAAGAGCTTTCTTCTCTGAAGGATGTGCTTCTAGTCTGGGTGCCAAGTCACATGGGAATTTATGGGAATCAGGAGGTGGATAGGTTTGCCAAATTAGGCGCCTCTCTTCCTTTCATTGGTCCACCCTGCTGTTGGCGTGTCTTCTGGCACATGTCTGTCAGGCTTCCAGACATGGACAGCTTCACAGCATTCATCCTTATGGATGAGCTCAGTTGGTTTTCGGCAGTCCAAAATGCTCATCGGGGGTCCGGACAAGGCCATTAGTGAGACGTTGCTGTGCTTTTCACGGAGCGCTCTCAGGCATCTGGTTGGATCTCTTACTGGACACAGTGGTTTAAGGGGACATCTCTACATAATGGGGCTCATGCCGGATCCATTTGTGAGACAGAAGAGGAAACACCCATTCATCTTATGACTGATTGCTTGGGTTGTGAGGAAATTAGGTTCAGGACCTTTGGTCGGAATTGGATGTCTGTGGAAGAGCTTAGGCTATTTCCGCTTAAGGTTATTGTCCGATTTATTCGGACTGCGCGGGAATCTTAGATGGATTAGATCGGGTCTGGATATTTGTTCTAGACCCGGTTTGTTGTTGTTTTTCTTGGGTACCTATATGGGCCTAGAGAGGCTTTGGATAGCGTAGGGTTTGGTCCCTCCCCACAGAAAAATAATAATGATAATTCACCGTCGTTTCGGCAGATTGGTGGCTTCTTCCAGGATCTGTTCAAATACTATTAAATGCATTACAAAACAAATAAAATCTGGTGTGAAACACACACACACGACTCTCTCTTACTCTAATTAATACAAAATTGTAACGCTACAATGTTTAGTTGGGCTGGCCATAAAAATGGTGGTGGGGATTTTCATATTATCTATACCTGAGAGATCTTATGTAGCAGTGTTCTATGAATAAAGAGACCAACAAAGCTTGTGAAAATTTAAATTTAAATTAACTGACAGACCTACCAGAGCTGAGTAAAGGAAGAACCAGAGAGACCCTGGGTTTAAGCAGGTATCAGATTTGTCTGATAACGGGCCTGTTTACAGAGGGGGCACGGTAGATTCAAGAAACATCTCACAAGGTGGGATTATATGATTCGGAGCTCTTGTATAGACTGTGTCAGAAGGAGGAGGAGGAGGAGATGGCCTCTCACGTTTGTTTGCGTCGCAATCGGCAGAGTGAGGTACGAGATGTTCGGCACGTTGAGACCGGAGGAAATCGTACTTCAAGAAGGACTCTGGTGGGGAAGGTCCTGGACCTCATGAAGAGGGATTCCTCTACTAGATATTAATGCGTTAGCACAATAAGCCTCAATGGGTCGGCTGCAGGGCCTGGGTTAGAGTTCCCTTCCCATCACGTGTCATTGTATTCTATACTAACTGGCAGACCTCCTCCTCCAATACAATCCACCTCTAAAATCTTTATTAGAAAAAATTTTCAATTAAGGGTGATCTGTTTTTAGCTTTGCATCAAGCGTACCAAGATTAAAGAAAATCGTTGTAAATGTTTTCGAGAAAATTGTCAAAAAAAAAAAAACTCAAAAAACCTATTCTGTAAAATCTGAATTCTGTCAGTGCTTCTAATCTCTGTTCATATATTTGGTGCTAAAACCATACATTACAATGAAGTGGTTCTTCAGAGAAAAGCATAACGCTACTGTTCCCCTAGAATCCATAGAAAAAATCAATTCTCCCCCGGAAAATGGTATTTTCCAGAAAATCACGAAAAACTGGAGAAAAAAAACACACTTCCGGTTGATGGATTTTGCCCATAATCTTAGTGTCTGATGCTATGATAGTACTTAAAAGGAATCATTCTTCCTCTGACTTTTCATGTTTGAATTATTCTGTTAAAAAAAACACAGAAGAAAAAGGTAAAAAACAAATCTGCAGAAGTAAAAATAAAAAAGTATTTCATACTTTTATCGAATTAAATTTATCTAATTGAATATCACTTTTAACGGAAAATCGTAAAATGCATTTAAAATAAACTTAAAAGTGTTAAAAATGTTACCAATATTGCTGAATGGATTTATCCTGTACTTAAAAGTGTAAAATGTAAAATGTAAAATAACAAATATCAAAACAAGGGTGAAAAAATTTGAAAATCTGTTTTTTTCTGGCTAAGCTAGTTTATACTTTTTATTACAGTATCAAATACATAGCGTTTTAGAAGAATATCAAACATTAACAAACATCATCAAAGGTTTATATAATGTTCAATGAAAAAAAAAAGGAACAGAACGAAATACAGCATTACCATCGTATTTACGGATGACCACTGCAACAGAATAGTATTAGTTAATTAGTATAAAAATTCTACTAATGTAGATAAATGTATATTAAATTATAAGGTACATCTTGTAACTGACGTCAGACAAGAGAGAGAGAGAGAGAAAATAGTAATTCATTTAATAGCAAAGACCCGAATGAATGCTGTTGTATTTTTGTTGCCTAATTCAAGTTAATCTTATCCTTTGCTTTGCTTCCTAATCTTTTTCTTATATTTCTTTCAACGTTTCTTATTTTGATGATTAATGGGATTAAATCTGTAATTTGAGGCTTGATTAAAAGTGAATACATTTTATTGAAGAGAAATTTATATGTTTAACATTTACGTTTATTTCTTCTTTTTTTTTTTTTTAAATTTCTTTGACCTACTTTAATGGTTTTAGAAAGAACAAGTTTTTTATACAGGTGTATTATGTAATAATATTTTTGTTTTAAATTCTACCATTGCCACAACATTATCACAATTAATTTTTGGTTAATATATTTATTACATATTATTTAATGGGATTATGGGTTTAATTTAATTGTAGCGAAAAGTCTGTGTGCATGTGCATGTGTATGATCAAAATATCTAAAACACGAAAAATCGCAAATTGGTGATACTTAGTATTCCATTTTAGATACCACAACCGCATCCATGTAGCTTTACTAATTTTTTTTTTTTTAAAGGTTTTCTCACAACTTTAACGATTTTCTTTAAACTTCGTATATTCTCGACATCTTATAGAACAGAATAGAATATATTTATTTGCCTGGACATATGTTTTTACATTACAATAGGCTCGTCAATATGTGGCTGCAATATTGACGAACAAATATACTTTGACCTACAGTAAATATTATTAACACATTACTTGCAAATAAACAGTGTCAGATCAGTCAGCGTTGATCTAGGTTACATTCCATTTGTTAGCTAGATACTCTTCTAGTTTGTAAAAAGTGTTTTTTAATAAAAAAGTTTTAATAATTTTTTCTTTTCTAAATTTCTTACTGATTCAGGAATTAAATTAAACATTTTAGTGGCCATTGAGCTGGGGGTAGCTTTATCAGATTTAAACAGTCTGTTTTTAGCAATATGTAAGTTATTTTTAGTCCTTACCTTGTAGGAATGTTTATTACTCCTTAAATCTTTATTCTCACAATCTTTAATATCCATTATGTTCACATAAATGAATAATGACGGCAACGTAAGTATGCCATGCTCTTTAAATAATGGTTTACAGCTGTCTGATTTTTTCTTATTAAATATGATCCTTAAGGCCTTTTTTTGCATTTTAAAAACAGTTTTTGCATTAGTGGCTGCTCCCCATAATAGTAAACCATATCTCAGCTTTGACTGGAACAATCCGAAATACGCTGTTTTAAGTTCCTCCAGAGATACTAAATCCCTCAGCTTTTTTGAACAAGTAGATCATTTTTGCCACCTTACCACTCAACTCTGTACATGTCCATTCCAGGAGTGATTATAATCAATTAATAAGCCTAAAAATTTCATAGGTGGGTTGTTTTGTTTTTGACTTGAGTGAAAAACTTTAGTTACTGTTTTTTCATTATTTAAAGATAATTTATTTTGTGTTAACCACTTTTCCAGAAACAATAGACCATTAGTGGTGCTTGTCCGAACGTTATCATAACTTTTATAATCTGCCTGTCACTTTTATTTGAAAATTTTTCCTTTAAATAAAAAAAAAATAAATAAAAAATAAAAAAATAGGGAATTCATAAGAGCTCTAAACTTGAAGCTTTCCTCTAAAGTACCATTTCACTGTAATAAGTCCTAGTTATAAAATATTATGTACATTAGAATTTGCTAGAATTCCAATTAGGAAGAAAATCGGTTAACCGGAAGTCGACTTTAAACAAATTGGTTTTTGAATCCTTGGAATTCCTCGAAAACAGCTTTATTGATATTTGTTACATTTTTTGAATACTAATTCATAGATGTAAACGTATTAACATTTATTAGAAATATTTTTTGTATTCTGAGGAAGTTATCAGTTAAGTTTAAATTTAAACTGCTGCCTTGTTACAAATGGTCCCTACCATCGTTTGACTTTCTCTTATTACCCTAGGTAAGAGAGGAAGTATTGAGATCGTGTCAAATTTTTAAAAAATTGAGTATTCACCGGAAATACCTGTTTAAGGTCCTCTAAGAATGGGAAAAAGTGTTGTTTGTGTAAAAGTATATTTGTGTGTTAACATAATATCTCAAAAACAAAACAAAAAATCACAGGAAGTTCAAATCTTGTATTCCGGTTTAGTTATAACCATCGCATCTGACACAGAGTTTTCAGGCAAAATCTCCCCCCCCCTTCCATTTTCGCAAAAACAGTTCGCCACGATTTTCTTGTAAAATTTGTACCTATATTATCTACATAAATGAATCCTTATCAGTTTTATTTTTAACATTCTTCTAGGAAAATTGATTCTTTGTGATTCTAGGGAATCACAGTAACGTTAAGCTTTCCCCTAAAGTCTTGTTTTTTTTTTTTTTCAATACAATAAATGTTTGTACCATTTATAATATATTAATATACATTGCGACACTACAAAGTAGGTTTCTGAATAGATTTTTTGGAATTATCTCGAAGACGTCTATAACGATTTCCTTTAAATTTGGTTTGCTAACTGTCCAGATAAAAATTTAACACTTTTATCTGAAACATTATTCCCCGAAAAAAAATTATTTTATTTAGTCCTGCGGATTTGTGGCGTTAAATTTCAAATTTTATATTGCAGTTGGTTCAGTATTTTTGGTGCGCCATTACTTGCCACAATATATAATCAACCAAGATAACTTTAGAAGGTAGGTGTTTTTCCCTGCTTCTATATTTTGTTAGGACAAATTTGTCATTTCATATATAGTTGTTACGCCATGGTGTAAGAGAAAGATATTGCAATTTTAAAGAAAATTTGGCACTTAAATTGTAGAAATTCATGTGGACGTTTAATGCTAGATTTTTTTTTTTTTTGCATAATTATAATAATAAACGTTTGTTTCAACACGCAATATGTTCAAGATCAGTAATTACCGGCTAATCATGTGATCTATTGGGTAAATTACAAATAATTCTTAGAGCCTACTTGTCGCATCTGAGAACAACGTAGTATAGGACGTTAGATGCTTAGGCATAATTTTTGGATATCTAGAAAAAAGGCCGTTCTTATCATTTCTTTTGATACTGCGCCCTGAACCTACAGCATACAAGATGGAGTATTCACGAAAGCTTCTTAGTCATTTTCCTTTTTATGGCACTAACCACTTCTTTCTTAGTCTTTTACAGATGCCACTTTCGTTCCTATCTCCCTGTTATCCTTTTTACTTTCTCGCCCCACCTATTTAATATTAAAATTCATTAGTAGAAGCAGGGTTGGAATTCTAAATTTGTGGAAAATCGGGATTAACCAAAAGTGCGGCTTTACACAGTAGCATTTTGTTGTTTGGAATTTTCTTAAACTTGGCCTACTGACTGCTCAGAATTTCAGCTTCGAAAAGTGATGGTGGCTCTATCCCTTTTCTTTTTTTTTGACACATATTATCGGAAAAGATATATTTCAAATATTATTTAAATATCTTCAGTGTGTTGGTACTATCTTATTTATTTTATTTTATTATTTTTTTTAATTTAAAGCGCGCAACATTTATGGTCATTGGTGCCTGGAGCCTGCACAGTGCACTGCCGGCCTCCGGAACCAAACAATACTGTCCATCTTTCGACAGCGAGCTGTTGACGCTTCTAGGGGCATAACCGCTGGACTCATACACGTGACCTCCGCGTGGCTAGTTCAGCGCGCTAACACTTATCTAATTTCTTTCCTAGGAACTGTCTCAAGGACTACATTGTAACATTCTGATATTTTCTGTCATCTCTGTGCTGCTAACCAGCTTATACTCCCTCTGCAGTAATGTTAGGGCAAGTAAATATAAGTTTTTGTGGTGGTTGGTTCCTGCAGAGCTGGAAAGCATCAGAGACATTTTCCATGATACCTGCTTCATTTGTGGTCATCGACCGGTTTTGGGCGTTCGTCCATCTTCAGGATACGTTTGTCACACAGTGTGATAACATAGACTTGCACAGAGCAAATTCAGTTTATACACTCAGGAGTCTATGTTATAATCACACTGTCTGAAAAACGCATCCCGAAACTGGTCGATGACCACAAAATGAAGCAGGCTATCACGGAAAATGTCACTGATGAATATAACTTTTATTCACTTTTAAAGTTTAAAGTAAATTTCCGTTTTATAATATTGTACTATTAAGAGAAACTCCTGTGTTTCATATCAGATTCCAACTAAGCTAGTCATATTATGTGCAATCAGTAAATTTCCCAGAATATCGTTAATTCAAATATAAAAGAAAATAAGGGAACATCCTCTGTAAAACAAAAATTTTAAAATTTTGAATTTTTTTGATATGGACTGCAATCAAGATTTTTCTTCTTTTTTTTTTAACCGAAGTGTTAAATAATAAAATGTCCCTGATCTGTTAGGTGAAGTTTATGTCAGAAAGAGACGATATTGCGGAATTAGGTCAGTTACGTTTTATTCCACTTTCTCAACACAGAACAGCAACACATTTTGTTCTCCTGTCATTCATCTCACCTCCCCCTCCCCAGTCTAGCTGTTTCTTAACTTTCTGTATATATACTTATCTAGTTTCATTCTTTTATATTATACACTACTTTTGTGTACCATATATCTTAACATTCTATACTCTTTTTTTTTTATTCTTTTAATGTTGGTAAAATGATATTTCAATAAGTTTGACGATAAAAATGGTATTTGGACTTGAATGTCTATTTATTTATTACATTAGTTCAGAATTAATAGGCTTTTTCAATTCACATTTAAAGTTAAATATTTTTTTTCTTTTATATTTTTAATCGAAATAAAAACCAATGATTTTCGTCAAGACGTTTCAGCCAAGATATATTGTTCATTTTCTTAGATTTTTACAATTGTAGTTGCGATGAATAATAATACTTCGGAATGGTAGAAAAATTGATTGTCAGTAAGGAAATAAATCTCTTGCTAAGCAGAATTTCATAGCTTTAGTGTTTGTTGGTTTAGCAATTAAGCCAACAACTACCGAAGATTGCATTATGGGCGCAACATCAATTTATACCAAATTACTGACACGGTCTAAACCCGAAGACTTAGTGTTGTTTACATGACATCCTGCGAAAACATGAAATATATACATGTTCTGTTTTTAATTTTCTTTCTGCTTTTGCTACAATCATTGTCTTATTTTTTTGTCCCATCACCGGACAGTAGAGGCTCCTAGGAGGCTGTAGAGGCTCCAAGGAAGAAAACTAAGGCTAGCATAGCTGGGCTCGACCCCGGGTCCCCCGCGTGGCAGTCCAGCACGCTAATCACTATTAGCTAGCTAGTCTCTTTCCTAGTAATATAATTATTTATAAAAATACAAATTTTCAGAAACTTCAAATTTTACTCATTTGTCCTAAGATAAATAAACAAACAGGTATTGTGGGAACAAGTATCTATCTACCCAGGCACACAGTCGAAAATTTCTTAACATTGTAGTACGAAGAGAGCGTCACTAGTATTGAACTAATAACGCCATATTAATATTTGAAATTTAAATTGGAATTCTAGGAAAGCTTTTAATGTATATTAATGTTACATAGATGCTAGAACCATACATTGTGTTCTAATTGTACTTTATAGCCCAGAGGTCCCCAAACCTATTTGGCCACCTCCTTTTTTGCGGATAAAGAAAAATTACACATCTCCTCGTTGAAAATCTACCTCTGAATCCACCTTTGAACAACACAAAGATGCAGTGACAAAATGGCTATTGTTATTTTATATATTTATAATTCTACCTACATTCTAAAAGAAATATAAGAAAAGATCTTGCAAACAAGATACGTAAAAACTTGAAATTATAAAATTATTTTATCTAAATCGACCATAGTAATATTCGCATTAAATGTAGAAAATTAGGATAGCGAAGGATAATGTTAAAATAACAATCAAGAATAACATGAAAAAATAATGAGCAAGGATGAACCCTATTATCGTACACCCCTATATTATCAGTAGTTTATTTAATATGCAGCTCTATCTTTGTTAGCAGCCTTCTTAAAACATTGCCATTAGTTATTTGCAATCGGTTTTTTTTGCTAAAGTGAACCTTAATTTGTTTTGTATTTTAAGCCTGAATGGGAGAGGAATTGTTCCATAATCTAAATTTGATTTCATAATGTTGTTTGTCTATTTAGTATGTCGTATAATAAAAGCGTAATTACATGATATATTTCTGCTGATGTCTGCTGGATTTCTCGACTTTGCCCGGCATGTTCGTCTGCAAACATTTGTTTGACCGGCCATTGGTCTGTTACCGCTTGCATTGTTGTGTGTTTTTTAGGATTTAAAGTACCTAATTACTATTTATGTTACAAAATAGATCAAAATACACCAATGGTTTTTCAAAATTTGTCTAGTCTTTTCCTGTTTTTTTATTTTATTTTTTTTCTTTCTTTCCAGGAAAGCTTAACGTTCCTATTTTTCCAGAATCCTACAAAAAAATCTATTTGCTCAAGATATTGTTTCAAATAAAAGTGACAGATATTTATGTGTTTACGGAGTAGTATACGAAGTTTAAAGAAAATTGTTGGAGCTGTTTTTGAAAAACTGAAAAATTCATTCAGTAAAGTCGCATAATCAATAAATGGTTGATGGATGTAATAGGATCCGAAGAGAGGGATCCTAAACTAATGAATGAGACTATCTGTCTCTCTCTGCTTCGGATCCCTCTCTTCGGATCCCGTTACATCAAATATAATGGGTTTCAGAAGGAGAGAAAATGGGTTGTATAGATAAATAAACTAGAAAAATGGTTGAACACCATATAATCGAAAAGTAGCACGAACTGCCTGGACTTTACACTAAAATATATAAAATGGTAGTGAGAGTTAATGAGAAAGGTTGATGACGCGTTGTGACTGCTGTATGAACTTTGCTGCAAGACTGACAGTAGACTGCCTCCTATGGCTGACACAGCTGTATTTAAACAGTTTCTCCCACTCTAGTCTGGCCTAAACTATGAGTTAGACTGTTCTCTCTCTCTCTGCTTTGGATCCCTCTCTTCAGATCTCATTGCATCATAATAGGATCCCTCCTTCGGATCCTATTACAATGGATGCTGTTAGTACCTAAATGGAAAACCAGTTTGAGCTTCCTGCGATTTTCGTTTTTGAGATATTTTGTTCTCTCTCTCGCGCGCGCGCACACACACACACGCATATATATATATATCTCGCTAAAAACATTTTTTTTTCATCTCAGGGGTCCATAAAAACAGATATTTCCGTTGATTAGCACAATTTTTAAAATTTGACATGGTTTAATACTTTACTTCCTTTTAACAGAAGAAGAACAAAGTAAAAAGAGAACGAAGGGCGGCGCTATTTGAATTGTCAACAACTTTACCTCACAGGTACCCCAAAACAGTTCATGAAGGCGATATTTAAATATTAGACCCAAAGCTATAGATTTTCCTCCTAATTTGACGTGTTGTTACCAGGTTTCAGTTAAAAAGCAGTATGCCACTTTTACATAACCGCCTTAACAATAGAATTTTGAAGATATTGTAATATTCACAACAAAAAAAGTCAATTATAATCATTAAAGTATATAATATAACATGCTAGAATTAATTTTTAAGATATGTATTGTTTTAATTATAAAATAATTAAAAATAATTTATTAATAACATTTATAATTAAAATAGAAAGGATGATATAATCATTTTGTCTTATCTACATAATATTATATGTATTTATTTTTTTGCCTTCAATTCTGATAAAGAAAAACAGATTTTTTTAAAAAAAAAAAATAAAAAAAATATTGCTTTATTTGTTGTAATAACTAAGTATTTCTTTTATAATCAATTATAATGTTTCTTTATTATTTTGTTAATATCGTGAAGGATACATCGTGACTCTTATCCTTTCTTTAATTTGATGATGTATAATTTAAAAATAATTTTCGGCCTCATTAGTGAGTTTTGCTATAAAACAAAAATTATCTTTTCAATTAAAATAACGAACTATGAAATTATTTAAATCAAATTGACCCTGGTCTAATGTTTTATTTTCTTCATTAGGTTGTTGATTTTTGTCTGTGTAATTGTACATTAATTAGAACCATTATCTTTTAAATTGTCAACTTATTTTTTTATAAAAGCTAGCTAGTTAAAAAAGTAGCTATAAACTCAGACAAGATTCAATTAAATTTGGAGAAAAATTAGAGAACATTCCTCAAGGATATAAAAGTATTGTAACGTTTTTCCCATCTAGACTAGCTACTGCAACTAGTTTTAAGTGGGTTCTTATAGATAAAATACTGTAAACTTCAATAAAGAAAACACCAATTTATTGTTATACACAATAAATTACAGAATACAACACTTAATAATAAATTACTTCACAGTTTAAACCAACAAAAGTTCACATTGTTCACTTTTTATACACTTTCCACAAACGTACACTTCGTTTGTAACTAGAAAACTCTGCAAAACTCTCTGCGGTCCCACTATTTATACTGGTGGAGAATCTTCTAGAATCTTCTCAATCCTTCCAGAAAGAACTAGAGCCCGTCGTCAGCGCTTCCTAGCGGCCACTAAGAGAACTTGAGGTTCCTACTTCCTTTCCTAGATAGCACCACTGGCTGCGTTACAGTAGTTATGAAGAAATTTGATGAGAATCGGCCAAGAAAGAAAACATTCAATTATGCCAACGTTTCGACAGAGTATCCTGTCTTTATCAAGGCTTTAACAATATATATATACACGTGAAAATGTGGAGAAGGAATTTTTAAACATAAATATTTGTTACATCGCAGAAACATAAAAAAAATTATTTTTATTTATTTATTTATTTATTTTTTCTGTAGATGATTTAAGACAAGAAACCTGTAACTTTTAATTTTTTTTTTATTATGTTTCAGCAATGTAACAAATGTGTTTGTTTAAAAATTCTTTCTCCACATCTTCACGACATATATTAAAGCCTTGATAAAGGACAGGGAACTCTGTCGAAACGTTGGCATAATTGAATGTTTCTTTCTTGGCCGATTCTCACCAAATTTCTTCATCACATAATTCTTCAAGGATGTTGGATCCAAACTTACTTTAAAAAAATTAAAAAAATCTCCCACACCACCTTCTCTTAATGCGATATACATAATTATAATTATTGATTAATTCTGTTTTAACATAATATATAATTCT
The DNA here is from genome assembly GCA_011037195.1 of Triatoma infestans. Lineage (NCBI taxonomy): Eukaryota > Metazoa > Arthropoda > Insecta > Hemiptera > Reduviidae > Triatoma > Triatoma infestans. Next base: position 26,363 of record JAAEAF010005733.1, on the reverse strand, counting down.
TACTTTAGTTCACGTCAAAGTACATAAGTGGGGAGAATCTAACACTTTATAAAAACGAACTTTTTCTGAGGAAAGCATGTTCGATGCATGACCCTGTCTGTCCTCAAAACCGCCACTAAATGAATTTTCTCGGACAAAGTCACTAACGATAGTGATAGGTCTCTCTGTATGTATGTACATTAGTCTATCAAGTTTTATGAAATCCATGTGAAGTTATTGGAGGAAATCCCAGAAAGTTGAAAAAAAAAACCTGTTCAGTAAAGTACGCCACTTTAACTGACAGCTGATTTTCTTTTTACAAACTCGAAATTTTGGCATAATATTTAATTGTCATTACTATTAATTATATGGTTGATAAAATCGTATAATAAATTGAAACAGCATTTTAGTGGGAAAGCCCCAACGCGCTACCGCTGAGCTAACCGCGCCAATATTTGTCAGTTAGTAATGTTATAAATTGCAGTAAAAGAAAAGTCCATTTTAGAAATGAGTATTTTATGTCATACTTCAAAATAAGTCAAACCAAGTACACTTCATTATTCTTTATTATTTAACGATTTCCAATAGATAAAAACATGAATTTTGTTTGATGCGTTGTAATGATGTAGTCAAGTTTTATCTTGATTTCGGTTAAAGTATACTAAAAGTATAATGAGATGTTTGTACGGTAATGGAAGAATTCTTTGTTGCTCTACTTTGAGACTGAAAATGTTCTCAACATTCACTTCTACCCTAAAGAGCTCCTGAAGAAGGGCACTGTAATGGCATCCAGCAGAGAGAAGAGAGGCTCTCTCTCTGGTTAACAGAGACTAGTCTCTGACTTAGGCAGGCTAGAGTGGGAGTGCATATAAGCCAGTGAGAATCTATCTAGAGGATATCTATCAGATTCAACCATACATCGTATCATGTCATATCTCTTCTCCCATCTTTTATTCTATCAGTTTCAATATAAAGTTCAGTGCAGTTTGTGTAAACTTATAGCTACATTATAACAGTATCTTCATATCTCGTTTATTCAATCAAACCCAATTTCTCTCCTCAACATCTCCATTATAGGCACCAATGGTACTAACCGAAACGTAGAGCAACAAAGAATTATTTTTCTTTAAAAATTCCTTTGGCCTAATGGCCAAACATCTCATCTAATGGCCGTACAAACATCTCATTATACTCTAAAAGTAGTTTTAAAAGAAAGAGTGTTTAATAATAAGGATTTTCGCTTTTAAACACGACTATATTTATTTTTTTAACTACTATTAAAATAATTAGAGAAATAAACTATTCCCTGATTTATGTGAAGTAGAATCAAGGACAAACTTATAAGCAATATTAAATATCGTTTTATAGACGATCCGGGTGTAATAACCTCTTTAGTTGTATTCTAGTTATTTCCTGTTTTATAAATTTATATAAGATCACACAACATATCTAGTACTTTATTATAGTTTTGGTGGATTGTTGCCAGGTAGTGTTTTTATGATTTGGGTTTTATCCCCCTTTAAAACACTCACTGAAGTTTCTACTGAGTTGTTGTTCTAAATATGTAACAACGCATATAGATATTTTTTATATGGTTAATTATTTTTATTAATTAATTAGATAATTGGAATATTTTAGTGGACGTTAATTGGATTTTAAAATTTATATTTTTCCTCACAAATTTTAATCTCCTCTAGCTGAAAAATATTTTATTTTTTACAGTCCTATTCCGCTAAAACATGTGGTTGGAAAAACCGTCGGAATTTCCAGATTAGCAGTTGGAATGTCTAGAAAGAGTAAAAATAATGCTGCAAGGAAGTGAACCTACGGTCTGAGTAAGGGTAGTAGGATATATAGAAACTAAACTTTGAGTTGCAAGTTTAAGTTTAAAGAAAATCTGTCAATTTTAGAATGATATTAACAGGGACAAAAGAAAATCATGTGCGTTTCTCATACCTGATTTTTTTTGCATATAAAGGTTCCCATCTTTTTCCCATTACAAAGGGAAAATTCATAGCAAATGTCCGACCAATAATATGACTACTGGAAAATCAATTTTTTTTTTCCCATAATGAGGGAAATCCATCAGAGACATTTTCCATGATAGCCTGCTTCATTTTGTGGACATCGACGGTTTCGGGCGTACACCCATCTTCAGGATGCGTTTGTCAAACAGTGTGACCACACAGACTTGCACAGAGCAAATTCAGTTTACACACAGTGTGTACATAGTGTGCAAGTCTGTGTTATCACACTGTTTGACAAATAAACGCATCCTGAAGATGGGCGAACGCCCGAAACCGGTCGATGACCATAAAATATAGCAGGCTATCACGGAAAATGTCTCTGATGCTTTCCAGCTTTGCGGAACCAAACACCACGACAACTATGGAGGTTATTTCCCTCCCAATAAATTTTAAATAAAAGTACGACCTTTTATTATATTTTTCCATAAGTCTCTATCAAAAGCATCTTCCTCAGCCAGCCATGTTTTCATTAACTGTATCTCCCCAACAAAGGGGATAATCAATAGAAATAAAAAAAATTGCAATTATTAACAACTCATCTGAGAGCCATACCTTTGAAGAAATACCCTCTGCATCCCTCTGTTCCAGTAAATCCAACATGTGAAGACAATTGTGTTAACGCAAGCATGTTAGACTATATTAATTGTAAATGCTTCGTTCAGGGCATACAATTCAATCGTTTGTAAGGACGAATAAATATCTTCCCAAAAAGGTGGCAGTAAGGGATCGGTCCTATGAAGGCATTAGGTGAAAACGTGTTTATTTCGTCGGGAACTTGACTAAAGATGATGGAAACCTATAAGAATGGATATAACAAATTTGCATAATACAGGAAGGCCGTCAATAATAATGATGATGATACCGTCAAATAGGGATTATTCATTCAGAATTATTATCGAAATGGATATTCTGTGGTGGGGTTAGATGCAAGCAAAAATAGTATTCTCATCTCTCTCTCTCTCTCAGTTTTCTATAATCATGGAAACCATTTTCTGGCATCTTTGATTGTGATGTGTTCTGGGTTTAGTGATTTCTTAATAGACTGATTTCCCAGTTGCTGCATATTCCCGCACTACACTGACGAATGTTTATAATAATGAAACCTGTAATAAATCTAGATTGCACTAGGTTTATAAGTAGTATTCTAGTTTTTTGATAAACACACCAGAAACATTTACAAATTCTAATTATTGTTACGGATATTAAAATATTATTTAAAAAAAAAGAAGAAATGTTTACTAATATTCCTCACAGTATTAAATAAAAGTTTAAAACAACTTACAAAAAGCAAGGAAAATTATGGAACTAATTTTAGCCAACAATGGGAAAATCTAAAATGGAATTAACCTCATTTCACCTTTTATTATGAATCCTTTACGCATTTTTTTTTTTTTAAATTATTATATAAAAGATTTAATAGCTTCACACAGGCTATTGTAATTTAATACAATTTTTTACAGGTGTTTACATTCTCTTATTGCTAGGAAGTAATTATTTCATTCTTGTCGAGAAATGCGGCATCTATGTCAAAATGTATATAGTGATATCCTTTGTTTAAGAAAAAAATTGTTTTCATCAAAGGCTGTGTGTGTGTATGAGTGTGTGTGTGTGTGTGTATGAGAGAGAGTGTGAGAGAGCGAGTGATGGAGTAAGAGAGAACAGCATAACTCCAAGCGGAAAATTGAAAGCTCAAACATTTTGGTGAGATACCTGAAGCAGGTTCGTCTATAGCATTTCTATCGAAATCGGTTAACGGAAGTACTACATGCCAACGGAGCTTTCAGTTTTCCTTAATTTGCTTTAATACTTTACAGTACCCACACACTGTATATCTTTCAATTTATTGAAAGTAAACCCCAAAAAAAAATTTTTATGAGCTTGCGTGGAAGGGTGAATATTAGTGTTTCCTATTAGTGTAAACCATTTCAATATATACCTACTTAAATATGATGCAAGTTTGTATTTGAAGGAAATCAATCTACCTGAATTAGCTTTTAACTGATTTTTACTTTCTCTTACGCTGTATTGCGATCGTTAAATTTACTATATCGAGTTTTCACCGGAAATACATCCATGGCGGGACTTCGTAAGTTTAATAGATTATATATATAGATATATATAATAGTGTGTGTGTGTGTGTGTGTGTGTGTGTGTGTGTGTGAATGTTTTGTGTGTAAATGTTTGTATATATACATTATAACTATATCTTTAGTCATACATTAGAGTGTCTCGACACTTGCGGCGTTTCAATCGTCTGGACGGTGTAATGGAATCGTTTGATGTGATTCCTGATGTAGTAGATGTCTTGAAGAGGACGGAAGTTAGTTGAGTGATTTTGGAAGTTAGTGCTTGAATTATTAATACGGATTTTATAAAAATAAATTGTATTTTAACAATAATTTTAACGTATAAATGGTAACTAATAACTAGCAAAATACTTAGGAATAAATAGAAGATAAATAAGTAATAAATTAGAATGATAAAATAAACGAACTAAGATGCACTACTAAAAGATAATAAGTTTAAATAAAACTGTGTATAGACGCGTAAACTGCTGCCCGTGTATATGGACGTGCTCGTATCGTCGTATATGATATAATAATCCTCTCGTTGTATATGATAGAGTTTATATATCGGTGTTGGCCACACTCACACCAAGACATCTGTCCTAGTGTGCGACCTTCGTAGTTTGCTGACCTTATTTAGGTCAGTGGCCAACCTTATCGGTGCTTGCTTTGATGTAAAGTATTGAAAAGGGCTTTGTTGTTTGTTTGGCCGGCATTGTCTTGAAGACGGCGGCCTGCTAGGTCGCTGGTTATAAATTGCTCTTGTATTACTGCCATCCTTTGTTAAGATAGCAGCTGGCTGGAACCACTTTGACATTGGTATGACTTTCCATGTCATTACAACGGGTTCATGCAGGCTGACTAGAGAGTGAGCGGAAAGGATCATGTGGAACTTATTATATTTAGATACAGCAGCTTCGGCTATGAAAGGAATATTGAGATGGGGATATGTGGATGGGTCCGCAATGCTCTGGATACCATCTGGTATTTTAACGTCGTAGCATGCATATTTATAGTTTTCCTTACCGATTTCGGATTTTCATCCATCGTCAGAGTAAATTTACTAAGTTCATGTAGAGAGTTCACTCAATTTAATGTTTCTGTTACACTCACACTTATTGGTTGTTTATATGTTCAAAGTTATATATGTCCATACATACAACCAACAAGTGTGAGTGTAACAGAGACATTAAATTGAAGTGAACTCTCTACACGAACTTGGTGAATTTGCTGTGACGATGTATGAAAATCCGGAACCGGACCGGTCAGGAACGGTATAAAGATGCATGCTACTACGGATAAAATACCAGATGAACATTGAGATCTTGATGAGGATTTTGGTTTGACACATAGAGGGGTGATATTAACAATTTTTCTAAAGAGTTTGATTGGGAGAACTGGATTCGGTGGGAATTAGAATGTTTAGTTGAACTACAAAGTTCCCTAACGTATATAACAGAGGTTTAAAAGAACACTAAGCAAATAATTTTTTTAAAATTTTTTTTTTTTTTTGAGGTAGAGGTACCCCCAAATGTTTGATACCAGATTTTTTTTTTTCCACTTTTTATTTGAAAACTTTTTCACGTAAATTTCTAGGCAAGTAGATTTTAAGGTTTTTTTTTTTTATAGTTACGATGTTACGCATGCCATAAACGACATGACAATGTGCACTTACCCGTTTCGTTAATATGACAATTAAATGTGTATCAATTTGCTGAAGAAAAAGTCGAGTGAATGTTTCATATCTACTTTTTTTTTGTTCATACCTGCTGTAGCGGAGGGGAGGAGTATGTTATTAATAAAATAAAAACAAAGCCAGAAATTCCAACCATTCTTTGGGAACTATTTAAAGATGTGCTATTATTATTGCAAAGAGTTGAAGGGACTTGTTTAAAAAAAAAAAAAACAGATGTTCATTAAGTTTCCAACATTATAATTGTCATCACTTGTAATTAGGAGATGGGGGCTAAAAAACTTTGGTGCGAAGTATTTTAGCGAGAAGGGAAGTTCTAGTTTGGTTCTAACAGGAAGCAATTTCAATAATAATTTACTTATTTATTTCAAGATCACATTTTATCTTTTGTATTTTCCTCATTTTAAGATTATCTTTAATAATCCAATAAATTTCTTATAAATTATTTTTTAAGAGATAGTCAAGTTCTTATCTCTTATTTGTTAAAGCCCATATTTCTTTCAATAATACTTCTCAATATTTTTTACCATTTATATAGGATTAACCGTAATTGAACCGTTCATTAGATGCTAGAACAATCTTACGAGTATAATATTGATCTGCACCATCTTTTCATAGATTTTAAGCAGGCCTACGACAGCGTAAACAGAGAAGTGTTAATTAAAGTTATGCTGAAACTAGGGATTCCTAGTAAGCTGGTAAGGCTAACTCGGATGACACTCATCGGAAGTAGCTGTAAAGTTAAGATCCAAGGTATGCTGTCGGATACGTTTGCGGTAAAAAGCGGCTTGAGACAAGGTGACCCTCTATGCCCAAATCTCTTTAATCTAGCGCTTGAACATGCATTCGGTCTAACCCGAACGGTACCATTCTCAACAGAATGACACAACATCTAGCCTACGCTGATGATGTTGTGATAACGGCTAGAACAAGAGCAGCGCTTGCGGGAGCTTTTGAGGAATTTGAAGATGACGCAACAAAGATGGGTTTTCACCGATCAATGACGACAAAACGGTGAAATTCCAATAGTGCCAGTGAAGATTTCTCTTTTCGAAAGCATGTCTTCCGGGCTGTAAGTCAATTTAAATATTTGGGAGCTCTCGTTACCGAGAAAAATGAAGGGCTGGAGGAAATTAAAGCAAGAGTAACGCCGGTAATAAATGTTATTTTGCACTCCAGAAGCCATTAAAGTTCAGAGGCTTGTCACATAGAGCGAAGGTTCTTATATATAAAACAGTAATTAGGCCTATCGTTACCTATAGCTGTGAAACTTGGGTACTTACCAAAGAAAACGAAAAGATTTTGAATATATGGGAAAGGAAAGTACTCAGGAGAATATATGGACCTGTCTGTGAGGGTGGGCACTGGAGGATTAGAAAGAATGCCGAACTACGACAGATGTACAGCGAGCCGGATCTGGTCTCTTTCGTAAGAAGGAATCAGTTGAAGAGGTGGCTGGGACATGTGGAGAGGATGTCAGCTGAGAGAATTTCCAAAAAATTACTAAAAGGTAAGCCTGGAGGACGTAGGAGTAGAGGACGCCCACGTAAAAGATGGCTTGACGATTTGGAGGAAGTCCTCCGAAGACTCGGTGTGAGGAGATGGAGAAGACTTGCCCTAGAGAAAGAAGAATGGCGAAGAGTAGTGGAGGAGGCCCAGGTCCTTGAAGGACCGTAGCGCCAATGGGTAGGTAGGTAACCGTAATTCAAACAGTTATTTTTAAAGTTCTTTAATCATTGTGATTTAAAATTTCATTTTAAGAAAATCTCTTAATAATTTCAATAAATTTTAATAAAACATTTTATGAAAATTATAAATATAATGGTCTAATATTGTTTAAATTTTATATATTAATACGTGAACTTAGTATTTCAAATGAAATCACCGTATCCAGTTACTTTTGGGAAACATGTTTTTTAGTTAAACATTGAATATGCTAATATTTATTTTAGAAAGTTACAATGAAATATATTTTATTTATTTCAATGTTTTGAACAATACAATGTATTTAAATTTATCATGTTTATTTTTAAAAAAAACAATATATGCCTTTATGTATGATTGAATTAATTTAAATAAATACTGTTGAAAAATGGGGTGTTAAAAAATTTCTGGTTAGTCAAAAGACATTTTTGAGTTATTAAGTGAAATAAATAAATTTATTTATTTGACGGGATTGTTGGAAGTGTGACTTTTACAAACTCGAGTTCAGGATTGCCTAAAAGATCGCAAACGATGCAATAATTTTTGTTATCAGTTTTCAACCAACATTATGTTTGTTTCATTAACCACGGCCAAAATGTAACTATTGTTTGTTTATGTTGATTATTAGTTTTAATATCTTTTACTCCTTTTTTTTAGTAAGAGGAGGAAGTATTGTGACCACAGGTCATCGACCAGTTTCGGGGTTCGCCCATCATGCATTCAAACAGTGTGATAACATAGATTTGCTCAGAGCAAATTTAGTTGATACAATGGTCTTTAAATGTTTTTGTTTGGGCCTCACTAGGTTACGAGGGTATGGTACCTGAGTGGGGAAAAAACAAATGTTTCCGTCTTTAAAGGGGACATATTGTACCCTTAAAAAATGGAAACATCCAACACGGGGCGGAGAGTTAAACTACTTTTTTTAAGGAGATTTACTTTATAATTAATTATCCATACTATCTTACTATTATATTTATTTATTTATAACAGCGTGAAATAACACTGTGTCAGCCGTGTGGGCTGCTGTGAAATAGTTACTGACAAGAAATTTTGTAACAAAATATCTTTAAAACGAAAAATCATATGATGTTCAAAACTTGATATTGCTGAACTACCATTTTCGGGCAAAATCCATTTCAACCGGAAATGCCATTTTACCGGAATATGGTTTTTTTAAGAGTTTTTCATGATTTTTTTTTTCGTAAACAGCTTCAGCAATTTTTATTAAACTTCATACACAATTTACAAACATATATATTCATCACTTTTATTTGAAACATTTTCTTGGGAAAGTTGTTTTTTTTGGGTGGAATTGTGAGGGAACAGTAGTAGCGTTATGCTTTCCTTGTAAAGCAATGCTCCGCAACCTTTTCTTATCCATGGCATTACAATTTTCTTCCCCAAATTTCGCAGGACACCAAAAAATCATGTATATGCAAAATAGTAAGCATAAATATTACATAATTTTTTTATTTGATATATATACATAGAGTATGAAAACTAAGTTTGCTCTGTGCAAGTCTGTGTTGTCACACTGTCTGAAAAACGCATCCTGAAGATGGGCGAACGCCCGAAACCGGTGGATGACCACAAAATGAAGCAGGCTACCACGAAAATGTCTCTGATATTGTAACGTTGTTCAAACTAGCTACTACTGCAACTAGTTACTAAGTGGGTTCGGTTTAGATAAAACACACTAAACTTCTAACAACACCAATTTATTGTTCAACACAATAAATTAAAAATAAAACACTTAAATACACTGTATAAACCAACAAAATTTCTCTTTCAGTTCACTTTTTCTTCACTTTTAACAAGCGCGTACTCCGTTTGTAACGAGACTCTCTCTCTCTCTCGGGCTGTTCTTCTCCTATTTATACCACTGGAGAAGGTTCTGGAAGTTTCTTGAACACCTAGGTCGCGGTAGACAGCTGTAGAAAAATATAGAGGCGCCCCGCTAGCGCTTCCCAGCGGCCACGAGGAAAAACTTGAGGTGCCTGCTTCTTCCCCTAGATGGCACTAGTGGCTGCGTTACAATATATAACTTAAGAACTATACTTATATAACATAATGTAAAAGAAAAAAGAAGGGTAATTTATGTGGTACTTGAGCTTGTTTCAATGGACTGCATTGAATGCTTTACATTCGGCTCGTTATTTGAAAGTGCATATTGAAGTTTTTGATCGTTTATCATTTTTAATTAATACTAGTGTTTGAAAAACTTTGTTCACATAAATAATATATGTCGTTGAAAATGGTAGTAAAATTGAAATAGCGTGATCTGAAATCCGAGGATATTTTTTCCTAACCAAAATCCAGAAAGCATCCAATGGAACTTTGACAAAGTGAAAATTTTAGCGTCCCAATATTACGTACTCAATTCAATTCAAAGTGGAAAATTTATAGCATTGGTTGCAAAAAAAAAAATGTCGAATCCAATCCCGTAATAATTTTGAGTTTAACCATGATTTTCATGCCAAACTTGGAATGCTCATTACACAGAAAAGTCGTCCATAACTTTTATTTAAAAGATTTATCCGGGAAAAACTGATTCTAGGGGATTTCTATGGACCTGTCAATTAGGTTAAAATTTAAACTGCCACTGTACAAGTTTTAGTTTGCGACAGAGGGCGCTCCTAGACTAGTTAGTTACACATGATAACCACCACCACTATTTTTATGACAAATCAGTTTAAATATTTGTAAATAAGACAATGTTAAAGAAATTTTTCTATTACATTATTGTAGTAAGAGGGTGTTTGTGAGTGTTTCTACTAGATTTTTGGTTTTCTCTATTTTCCGACGATTGCTTTTTCAGTGATTTTCAACAAAGATTGCTAATAAAACTATTTTAAAGTTACAATGAGATGTTTATACGGCAATGTGGCCAGAGGAGTTTTTAAAGAAACAAAAATTTCTTTGTTGCTCTACGTTTCGGGTACCATTGGTGCCCTTCTTCAGGAGCTCTGTAAAAATTTATTGTAATAAATACATTATTTTACAATTACAATAGTTATGAAAAAAAAGTTAATAGATTTTTAACAAAAAGAAGTAAGAAAAATTTAAATTAAAGAAATATTAACAGAAGAAATTATAAAACAGAAGTGACAGTAAATTAAATAAAATGATATTAACAATAAGATAAAATAAGACAGATAAAGATACTTTTAGGGTAGGAGATGAGTGAACGTTGAGAACGTTGAGACTGAAATGAAGAGAGAGTATTTTTTTTTAATTTAAAAAAACTGTTAAAGGATGGGAGGGAGAAGAAAAATGTTCTTCCAAATTTGAACTTGCCGCGCCTCACTACTACAAACATTTTTCTTATCCCTCCCACCCTTTAACAGTTTTTTTAAATTTAAAAAAAATACTCTCTATTCACTTCAGTCTTAACGTTCTCAACGTTCACTCTTCTCCTACCCTAAAGGTCTGTCTTACTTTATCTTATTGGTAATATCATTTTATTTAATTTACTGTCACTTCTGTTTTATAATTTCTTCTGTTATTATTTTTTTAATTTAAATTTTGCTTTTGTTTTAAATCTATGCATTTTTTTTTTTTACTACAATACTGTACAATAATCTATTTATTACAATAAATTTTTACAGAGCTCCTGAAGAAGGGCACCAATGGTACTCGAAACGTAGAGCAACAAAGAAATTTTTGTTTTTTTAAAAACTCCTCTGGCCATTGCCGTATAAATATCTCATTGTAATTTCAAGGCCTGACCATTTGATTACTATTTTAAAGTTATTTTATATTATAAATTAACGAGAGTATATTATTTAAAATAAAGAAGATAGACAAAATTTTATATCCTAATTTGTAGAATAGTGGACATGTGTATTAAACATCCTAATATATTAAACATACCAGTAAAATATAATGTTGAACTTAAGAAAAAACAACAATTGTCTACAATTGGTTTAATGATAGTGAGATTATTTGGAACTACTGTTGTTATTCCTCTTGTTGTTTGTTACATGAATTGTGTCCTTGTCGTTAAACCACCAACTGTTTCCTGTCTAAGGTATACCAGTGTTCTTTTTATTTTATTTTTTTTGTCTCCATATTTTCTATGATCTGCTTTTATGAGCAGGATCTATGCTTTTTTACTGCTTCTTTCATTACTTTTCCTTTTTTAAAAATTTCACAAGCCTGCTTCTCCTATAAAAGTTATTATTTTTGAAACTATATATAATTCTAACACATAAAATAAATTCTTAAGTAATTGCTATAAATATACACATGTATCTATTTTTAAAGAGATATATGGAAACAATAATTGAAAAAATCGAGACAAAAATATAGTTTTATAATGGGTGCAGAGAAATAGTGATCGGTGAAATGATAAAGACTCAAACTCACTAGTTGCACTTTACTCAAATTTATAGTAACGAACATTGTAGAGTGTGAATAGTGAAGATTTTGATGTGGTTGTGAAGGAGATGGGTAACGTTGGCTGATGTGAATCGCTTGAAGAATGATGGCATTTTTTTAAACGGATGTAAATGCCCAACTTTGACTTTTTCTCAAATTGTTCTCTACAATTGGTGATCTAAAGACCACCTGTCTCAGGATTTTGCCAGTAAATTAGTATTCTTTATTATTGTTATTATTGTAGTTCGGGTGCCTAATGGCGCGGGACCTAAGCCATTATAGTACTAAGAGAGGATGTAAGACACCATAATCATGAGCGGCAGATGTAGATTTACAGGCGGGTGAAAAGGAAATGCGTATTGCATATAGCGAATGCTATGTTCAGTAATGTGCCGTAGATATCCATTTTCTTGAGCAAGTATTATGGACGGATGAGATATCAATTACTCGTTGCGGAATTTTCAATTCACATAAAGCATATCAGAAGATCACATGTCCAGCATCAGTTCATTGTTAGGTTGGAGCTTATAGGAGAACGTTTCCTCGAACCTTACTTTTGCCAGTAACTCTGAAATCGAATTGAGCCTTAAAGTTTAATCCTCGACTAGTAGATGTGCCTATCCTTACTATCCATATCCATGGATGGATGTCCAGCGCATTATTGGAAGAACTCTGACTGAGTGGTGGATAAATAACTATCCGAGAAGAATAGCACGCTATGACCTGGTTCTGTAGCCTCCGAGAAGCCCAGATCTTAAGCCTTTCGACTTTTATGTTTGGGGATCAATGAAAAGTGTACGGTATATTTCCAGCTCATCAACACAAGAGATGAGTTTGGTTTTTCGAATCGAACATGCGTGTCTGTTCGTGACAACCTCCTCTTTCTGACAACCAACTACAGGTTGCACGTGCTGTAGCTTCAGTGGGTCGGCGTTGTAGAAAGAGCATTCGAGAGAGAGGAGTACATTTCGAAAAGCTCTTGTAATCCACTTTTCTTCAGACATTTTTAAGAATTTTTTTATTATTTTATCCGTTTTACCAGAAATCAATTGTTTGGAAAACAAGATTATTTTCAATTTTGTTTTTATAAAAACTTGTAGTAATAAATCGGACAAACAAGTGCCACTTGATAACAAACACTCCTCTTTCTCAGACACCGCCTCACTTTTTGAATATTACGAGATAATTCAATCCCTCACTTTGATTGATATATTTAAAGAAATTAAATGAAGAACTGTTCATGAAATTTGTGATTTTGAAGTGTTGTTTAAAGTGTTTTCCAGAAAATACTAAATCATATATTTTTCCTTTTCAACACACAAAAAAAACAAACAAGAAAACACACTTTCCCTCTACATATCTGTCATAAATCGGCATGACATTTGGTAATTTTATGCTTTTTCCAGCGATGTTATTGCACCATCATAGTAGGTTTTATGAGCGATTTTTTTTTGAGATGAAGTCGAAAAAGGGAAAAAAATCACAAAATGTGTTATAACTCCCCATCGATTAAGAATTGGACCATAGTTTGTAAGCAACACGTTCTAATGAAAATAATATAATTATTTATTTTAATTAAGGTGATGATGAAGTTAGCTAATAAAACAACAGTTCTCAAATTAGGGGAATAACATAAATAAACTGTAATCTGTTTAAAGATAATTCTTTACAAATCACATAAAACAATATTTACACAATATTGCAAAAAAAAAAACAGAGTCCATTATTATAATTATGACACACCTCACAGTAGAGAGGTAATGCCTACCTAAACTAGATTACCATCCACAAAACTCAGTTTATATTAATATATTCTACTACAGATTCTACAAGTTTATAAATGAACTTTTTTGTTGCATTTAAGGGCTATACAATCACCTCCGGGAGTAGCAACATCACCCTGTGTACACACACACACACACACACACACACACACAAATATATATATATAATCGCCATTCAGTAAGTAATGAGACAGATCGCTGTAGCTCAGAAACAGTTTGTTAATCAATACACAGTTCTCATCAGCTTTCGAGAGTATTTGGTAAGCATAACCTCAATGTATTCAGTTAACAATGGCGAATCCGTTCGACCATTGCACGTCGGAAGAACAACGCTTAGTGATTAGATTTTTAGTTGCAGAAGGTATCAACGGTTGTGAAATTCACGAAAGAATGTTGAAAGTGTACGGGAATAATTGTTTGAAACGTTCGCACGTTTACAAATGGATAAACAGTTTAAGTGGATTAAACAGTTGTGAGTGTCTTTGACGAGCAACGAAGTGGACGACCGTTGAAATTGCAACTTCCTTCCTCGAATGTCGCATTAACGCGTTAATTCAGGACAACAGGTGTATTACTGTTGAATTGTTAGCTGAAGAAGTGGACACGAGTGTTGGAACTATCCATAAAATTATTCAGAATGAACATACAAAACTTGTGCGAAATGGGTTCCAAGACAACTTACGGATGCCCACAAAGAAAGTAGGGTGGGAGATCCTTCCACATCCCCCCTAAAGCCCCGACCTCGCCCGATCGGACTTCCATTTGTTTGGACCTCTTAAAGAGGCTCTTACTGTCAATCCAATGAAGAAGTTAAAAATCAGCTGCAAAAGCGGCTTCGAGATCAACCCCAAGGTATTGTATGCCAAATACACACACAATTAGAAGAACGATAGGACAAGTATAAAAATGTTGCTGGAGATTATGTTGAAAAGTAGCCAAAGTTTTGTTTTGATTAAATAAATCGTGTTTGAGCTACAGCGATTTGTCTCGTTACTTATTGAATTACTCTTTTATATATATATATGTTGTGGTGGTCGCAAAGCTGGAAAGCATCAGAGACATTTTCCGTGGTAGCCTGCTTCATTTTGTGGTTATCGACCGGTTTCGGGCGTTCACCCATATTCAAGATGCGTTTTTATATATTATATATATATATGTATGTTCATTCTGAATAATGTTATGGATAGTTCCAACACTCGCGTCCACTTCTTCAGCTAACAGTTCAACAGTAATACACCTGTTGTCCTGAATTAACATTGAGTCCTGGCGTTAATGCGACATTCGAGGAAGGAAGTTGCAACTTTAACGGTCGTCCACTTCGTTGCTCGTCAAGACACTTACATGGCTACTTTCAGTGTGACAACACAGACTTGCACAGAGGAAATTACACTGAGTGTGTAAAACTGAATTTCTCTGTGCAAGTCTGTGTTATCACACTGTTTGAAAAACGCATCCTGAAGAGGGCGAAACGCCAAGAAACCGGTCGATGGAACCCACAAAAATGAAGCAGGGGCTACCAAGGAAAATGTCTCTGAATATATATATATCTATATATATCTATATCCATTGTAACCCACTTACTAAGGATAGTTTAAACTGTGGTGAAAAATTTGAAGTTCGAGAAAGAAAACATAGGTTTTAGTTTGCAACGAAAATTCTTTATAAACGTAAGTCTATCACTACCATATATATAACCTTTTTTGTGTCTGGGAAAGTTGATTTTAATAGATGGCAGCCAGAATTAATAGACTTAGAGTTAGACTGAGATAGGACTGGCTGCAGTGTATGCAGGAGATCATGGCTGGCTGGAAATTGCTGGACAGTGATTGCCCGTAGAGAGAGAGAGAGAGAGAGAGAGTGGGAGAGAAGAGAGGAGAGATGGAGGTAAGCGGATACATGCGGCAGCTTATAGGAACAAGTCTGAAAAAGAAGTTTTTAAAGGGCGAGCCATATAGAAGACGGATACCTTAACGCTTTCCATCAAAGTGCCATTTCAGTGTAATACCATGGTTTTGCCATCTATATCTTATAAATAATTAAATATTTTGCCTAAATTCATAGTTTATTGAAAATTCTGTTGACCAAAAGTGCAAATTTCTACTCGAGAGATTTTAAAATTTTTTGTGGGTAAATTTATTTAATGAGTTCTAAAGGAGAGATATCAGAGGTACTTAACTCTGAAGTACTTCATTATGTTAAGTTGTTCAAAGCAACTTAATATTTACTAAAATTTGCAACTTGAAAGAAAATTTATCATTACCAGATTTGTGTGTGTGTGTGTGTGTTTGTGTGTGTGTGTGTGTGTTTGTAGCAGAATATTGTAAAGTTTATTAAATTTTTTTTAATTTACTTTTTCTAAATAAAGTTTGGAATGTTATAAAAAAAAAAGAAAGTGCTACTTACTTATTCTAAGTTCAGAACTTAATGAAAACATGTTTTCTTCTAAAGGACCCATTTTGTTAATGAAGTATTTTTTCATTTAAAAGCCCACGATTTTTTCCTTCTATAGACGCTGCTTTTTATTTCCTTAAATTCATGTGCACGAATTAATTATATCTGTTTTCTTTTCTTTTTTATAATGTGCTATATATATAAATTAATTTACAGTAATAACTTGTTTCATTTCGTGAGAATTGTAGGGTTCCGGGCAGTTGTTGGTACGTGGTTCGAACGGTCTAGTGTTGCTAGAGAAGATTCATAAATAAACAGTGTTAAATAGAGGCGGTAATACTGGAGGATGTGACGTGATAGAGGGGGTGACGCTGTTTCTGTCAAGAAACCAACAAAAACAACACCCAGGGATACTGATGCGACGAGTTAGGGGAGCCGGAGAGAATACAATTCATTTAGGGTAAGGACAGCCTAAATCATGTCCCTGGTCTTCGAGGTTGGGGAGTTGTACCCGACTTCACAAAAATTAAAATCTTCTCCCGCCAACAAAGGCAAACAAATAATGGGGAGGAAGTGGAAGATGTAGAGAGGTGCTTGACTTGAGTGGCAGTCCTTAGTAGCTAAAGAAAAGCCGGATAAATTAAGTAATTAACTCTTTTTATTTCCAATTACTTTTCCCCGGGTCTTTTTTTTTTTTTTTTTTTTTTTTTTTTTTTTTTTTTTTTTTTGAGATAGATACTTCTTTTATACACGCGGCTTCCAAATAAAAACTATTTATTTATGGACCATAAACCATTAAATAAATCTTACCCGGATGAAAGATTTAAATGATTACATCAAACTTAATGAAACTCGTTGATGATTTCTTGGGGGAGAAAAATCACTGAAAACGGGGGGGAGGGGGTTGAGTCGCGCTTCTGGTCAACAGATTTTTTTTTCCAATTCGGAAATTAGGTAGCACATTTCATTCTTTATAATACAAAAAAAAAAAAAAAAAATCTAGTTAGTAGATTGTGTAGGCTGACTCTGAAATGATTCTTTATTTTGAAAGCCTAAGTCACTTTTCACAAGAGTTTCTAAGAAATTCCGTTTAGGTACCACGTGGATTAACGACTTTATAGGTTTCGGTCAAAATCCATTAACCGGAAATGCGATTCTATCGTGTAATTTTCTATATTTTCTTGAAGAAGAAGAAGAGAAGGCATTATAAAAATATTTCCCGCCAGATACTTATTTACTAGAATTGATTTTTTATTTTTTTTAAGTTTTATGTGAAAGTGATTTGATTTTATGTTCATATTCTTGTGTTGGATAGTTTGTTAAAAATATGAGACGGGTTTGTAGACAGACTGTGTGAGCGTAGTCTTAAACCGGAAGGTCCTCAAATGGATGAACCGCGAATTTATATTTGTTGGAAAAATATTGGTAGCAAACTATGTGTTTCCTTCCGTCCACGCCTACATGACAATTAATTTTTGTATATAAAAACAATCATTAGGCTTGTAAAAATCAATTCATAAGGCATTTTACTACAAATAATTCGTCGGAAATATTAATTATTGTTCAAAAAAAAAAAAAACGTGTGAAACACTCACACAACTTTTTCTTTCTCCAGTTCTCAAAATGATAATTGACAAATTTTATATGTAGTTAGTGAACCAAATTTAATGAAATTCGTCGAAAATTGAAAAAAAAACTTTCCCGTAAAAGCCCATTTCCGGTTTACTAATTTTCTTGAAACTCGGAATTTTGGCCATCTATTTATTTCTAATTAATAATGTTTGGATGATAGAATTGTATAATCAGCTATGAGCACTTAAGAGAAAAACATAACCCCATCCCTCCCCTAAAAGTGGCCTTAAATGAATTTTCCCAGAAAAATGTTTTGAATAAAAGTTGTAGATCTTTGTATGTGTAGTTTAAATACGAAGTTTGAAGAAAATCGTCGCAGCCATTTTTGAGAGAGGGGGAAAATGAAGAAAGAAAACGTAAAAAAAAAAAAAAAAAACCTAGTAAAGGGTTCACTTCCGGTTGAGGAATTTTGACAGATAACGCACCGTCAGATCCCATAGTGATACCTAAATGTAATATCAAGTTTCAACTTTCTACAGTTTTTCGTTTTTGAGCTATGCTGTTCACATACACACAGACACACACCATTTTCTAAAAAACCACTTTTTTGGACTTAGGGGACCTCAAAACGTGATATTTCCAGTGAAAACTTGATATCGAAAATTTGACATGATTACAATACTTTTTCTTACTAGGAGGAGTAAGAGAAAGTAAGAAAATAAGAAAAAAGAAGATAATACGTACATTTGAACAGTGGTGACATTTTGTTTCTGGTTACAGATAAGATTCCTAACGCGATTAGTTTTCTATTGATCCAAATGGAAGTGAATGTATTCTACCATTTACTTTTTATTTTTCCACAATATATAATTAAGCCTTTTAGTCATAAATATCTTAATTGAATTTCTTATACTTCAATTAATGCTATAATTATTATCTTTATTTATTTATTAATAATGGAAATATTAAAATATTTACAGTTGCAGAGACATATATCTAAAAATAACATTCCTACTGCACCGCTGAAAGGAATTCAATAACATTTAGCAATACAGTCCCCCCATAACCCGATTAGATGAATTTCCAATAATTTTTTGTTCAATATCGGAGGTATTCCATGATACTTAATAATCTAGAAATAATAGAAAAATGTATAACAATAAAATATATTCGCATGGACTCGCTGAGTAAGGATGACACGCAAAAATCATGAGCGTTTAATATAGAATATTTGTATTCATAAAGAATTAATCTCGCTTAAACATTATTTCAAGCGCCAAGTTAAAAAACAGATGTATAAAACTGGGTAAAATCCCTCCCAGAATTTTTGGTTTTCTATTGAAGGCCAAGTATGCGTTGGTCTAGTTGCTAGCGCACTCATCTTTCGTGCGAGAATTTCCATTGAGGGCAAAGTCGGTGTTGACCCCAACATCTGGATAAAAATTGGGAAGCTACAGTTAGTAGCGCACCTAGGTAGCGAAGGCCGGAACTAAACGGCGTGGGAACTGCGGCATGCTTACCGCACGCCCCCCTATTCAAATCGCTGTATGGTAAGCCTCATGGGCTGTTGCGCCATAGGTTTTTTTTTTTTTTAAAGGGTTTTATTGAAGGCTAGTATGTTTAGTGCTACTTGTTTGACCGAAAAGGTCACGTGTGAGTCCAATGTAAATAAGAGGTTACGGATTCCCCCCCCCCTAGCGTATCTTAGTTTCAAGAAAAAGTACATCTTCTGATCTTGGGACTCCTGCAGTTTAGATATTATATAGAAGGGCTATTTCGAAAAATAATTATTGTTTAACAGAGGTTTTGCAGGGTATTATGAAATAATTTTGAATTATTTATCAGGTGTTGTTGTTTGTTCCTTGTTGTTGTTTGTTGTGTACACAATATGGTGTTAGGCTTGATAATGAGGCCGAGCATTATCAGATTATCTCCTTATTTCATTATAAGACCTTCAAGTCTATTAACCAGTACTGTTTAGTTTAGAGAACACATCAACTTGCCCTGCCTTTAGTGTAGTACAGTGTTGTTTTATAAAGGGATGGACCGACACTAAATGAATGACATTAATTTGTTTATTAAATGTTGTAAGATTTTATTATCTACCCTTCAACTATGTTGTCACATTTAAGGTTGACGTTTAAATAAAATCTTCACCACTTTAATTATTTTCTCCCCGAATGATTTCTGGTAAGAAAAAGAATGCCACAAATTTGGGCTTCATTTAACATATTACTTGACGAGACGTTTTTCGAATTATTTCCTGTTTAGATAGTTTGATATTTTGAATAAAGATAGGATAAATTATTGCAAATATTACAAAAGTATCGTATCTATCTTAACTTTTGGAGTAGCATTTATTTTGTCAGGTTAGAAAAAGGAACTGTTATTTTTGAAATCTACGGAGCAAGACAGAATAATAGAAATATTTAAACAAATAAAGAATGAAGCTGAATATGCAGTTGTGGACCCAAAATGCCTTTCCAGAGTGTGGTTCTTGAGTTTGTATAGATATTTGACCTTCCACTTACAAAGTTTCTGTCACAAGCTACACTGATTCTGAATCGGTCAAAACCATACACTCATTCTGAATTAGAGTGGTACGTTGATTGATAGAAACCCTGTAAGTGAAATCAGCTTGAAAACACAAGGGAGGGTTAAGACATCGTGCCCAAGCCAAGCTGGACAATTCATTTTTTTTTCGAACCAGTTTTTATATTCTAATAGTTTATCATTTTTCATTGGGTGAACTATAAAATTTTTTGTCCTTCCATTTCCACTTATACTGGCACCATCAGCTAGTGTAAGTACCGAAGGTTTGCAGAGATAGCTTGGATATGTGCGTCTACTTTGATTAAACCTATGTACAGGCAAAAATCCAGCCTACCCATCTGCCTTCTCTGTCATTTCTGTGTACGAGGGTCATTTAATAAATAACGAGACAAATCGCGTAGAGCTCAGAAACGGTTTGTTTGATCAGTACAATAATGTCAGTTGGTATCCTAGTTACATAGTTCGAGAGTATTTGGAAAGCATAACCTCAAATGTATTCAGTTAACAATGGCGAGTCCGCTCGAGCATTGTACTCCGGAAGAACAATGCTCAGTGCTTAGATTTTTAGTTGCAGAGGGTATCAAAGGTAGTAAAATCCATGAAAGAATGTTGAAAGTACGGGAATAATTGTTTGAACTGTTCGAACGTTTACAAATGGGTAGAACAGTTTAAAAGAGGCCATGTAAGTATCTTTGACTAGCAACGAAGTGGACGACCGTTGAAATTGCAACTTCCTTCCTCGAATTTCGCATTAACGCGTTAATTCAGAACAGCAGGCGTTCTACTGTTGAACTGATAGCTGAAGAAGTGCACGCGAGTATTGGAACTGTCCATAAAATTATTCAGAATAAGCTGTAGGACAAGAAAACTTGTTCGAAATGGGTTCCAAGACAAAGTGGGGTGGGATATCCTTTCACATCCCCTTGCAGCCCCGACTCGTCCCATCGGACTTCCATTTGTTTGGACCCCTTAAAGAAGCTCTACGTGGGAAACATTTGAAGAAATTAACAATCCAATGAAGAAATTTAAAAATCAGTTGCAAAAGTAGCTTCGAGATCAACCCAAAAAATATACCAGAGGCTTACCCAAATTAGAAGAACAATGGGACAAGTGTATAAATATTACTGGGGACTATGTTGTAAAAAGTACCCAAAGTTTTCTATTGATTAAATAAATCATTTTTGAGCTACAGCGATTGGTCTCGTTATTTATTTATTGAATGTTTCTCGTACATATACTATAAAGATGACCTTTCACGATACACACAGACACAGACACATATACAAAAGAAAACCAAATTAGATTTTCTAAAGCACTTCAAATTTCACTTTGTAACTACTTCCTCTAAATATCTACATTGAACTGTGTTTTGGAATCCTTCTGTATTCTCAAGAAACTTTGAACTTTAGACAAACTTTACTAATAATTCTCATTATATTACAGTAATTGTATTATTTAAACTCTACCTGCCTAATATACTTGAATAACTAATTTGTTTCCATAAGAGAGGTTCATAATTGTAACCAAAAGCAATGTTGGTTTTTGTTTTATTAATGTAATTTATTTAAATTTATACAACGGGGGGGAAAAAAAAGAATGGTTAACAGTTGGTTTTAGTTATTTCAGGAAATAATGGAACTATTTTCTTTTCTGTTACTATAGAAACAAAAACAAAAAAAAATTAATAAAATTATGTAAAGCATAAAAAAAAGAAGAAAATCTTAAAGAAAAAAACAAGTAGGAGAAATACGGTTATTGCTATATTTTAAATTAGCATCTCATTCCTTCTTTTGAAGGGCGTAGATAAAAAAAAAAAAATTAAAACCTCTCCTCCTACAAGCGCAGTACTTTGATCTATGCAAATTATTTCTAAGTAAAAAGTCTTGCTTATTATATCTGGTTGGATTCTCATGTTGTTGGCAAATGTGTTGAGTTTTAACCTGCAACTTTGAAAAAAATCTTGTGTCAAACACTCACACGACCTTCTTTTATACTGCTGTTAATGCAATTAAATATAAAATGACAAAATTTTCTAAAATCTTCAACAAATTTTATATAGATGGTGTGGGAGAACTCGTATCTAGTCACGCAGATAATAGAAAGATTATTTTGTAGTCCAGAAGAGAGTGTCAATAACATTGATCCAACCTCATATAACATTTGAAATTTAACACCACAAATTCCGGCAGAACTACCAGAAATCAGTTGAATAAAGATGTTAGGTATTTAGATAGTAGACAAAGTTTAAAGAAAATCATTGGGGCAGTTTTTGAGAAAATCGCGAGAGAAAAAAATCGCCGGGAGCTCTAATGCGGTATTAGACGAGGCTTCCTGGGTTGCGCCACCTGGTCGCGCGACCCAATCATCAAGACAGTTTACCATTGGGCGTTCATACTGGGTGGCGCTACTGTACAGGTGGCGCGACCCGGTCGACCATCGGTGGCTCAACCCGCGTCCCAGCGGGTGATTTCTAATCAGTCTGTCACACATGGTCGTGGGAAGCGGACACAGCGACGGAAATGCTTCATGTAGAAGCCTTTATAATTGAAATCCAACCGTGCCCAGTTATATGGGACGTTGAGTACGGTGAGTACTCAAACAGGAATATGAATGATGGGAGGAACATCCGGAGAAAATTGAAAAATTTTTCAGAATGTTGTCTGAGCTGAGGATACAATGAATAAGAAGAAACTAGTTTCCTTTATCGCTCTTAATAAGGGGTGAACCCAAAACCGTCTATTTTTAATTTTTTTCCGGTTACGTAGGTGAAGCTAGGCTATAGCTGCTAGCTCTTCGACTTCCATTATTCAACTGGCCTTGGAGCTGTGGGTGGCGCTTCCCAGGTGCGAGAGTCAAGTGGCGTCAATATAAGTGGCCCGTCCCAGGTGGCGCGACCCAGGAACCCTCGTCTATCATAGCCCTTAAACCACTGCAATTAATACGGAAGTTTCTGGCAATACCTATCAACCAGAAATGCGACTGAATATTTTTTTTCGCGATTTTCTCAAAAACTGCACCTACCATTTTTCTTTCTTCAAACTTACTGTATATCTACGCACATAAATACCTAACACTTTTATTGTGAAACATTTTCCAGGGAAAATTGAGGGAATTTGAAAGCGTTAAGCTTTTTTCTCTAAAGTATCAGTTCAATGCAGTGTGTGATTCTTGCCACCTCTATGATATTATTATTATTTGTCTGTGGGGAGGGAAACCCTACGCTATCCAAAGTTTCACTGGGCCCATATAGCTACCCCAAGAAAAACAACAACAAGCCGGGTCTATAATAAAAATCCAGACCCGGATCTAATCCATCTAAGATTCACCGCAGTCCGTAAATAGGACAATAACCTTAAGCGGAAATAACCTAAGCTCTTCCGCAGACATCCTATTCCGACCAAAGGTCCTGAACCTAATTTCCTCACAACCCAAGCAATCAGTCATAAGATGGATGGGTGTTTCCTCCTCTGTCTCACAGAGTCTACAAAATAGATCCGGTATGAGCCCCATTATGTAGAGATGTCTCCTTAAACCACATGTCCAGTAAGAGATCCAACCAGATGCCTGAGAGCGCTCCATGAAAAACACACCAACGTCTCACTAATGGCCTTGTCCGGACCCCCGATGAGCATTTTGGACTGCCGAAAACCAACTGAGCTCATCCATAAGGATGAATGCTGTGAAGCTGTTCATTACTGGAAGCCCGACAGATATGTGCCAGAAGACACGTCAACAGCAGGCTCAGGATCAATGAAAGGGAGAGAGGCGCCTAATTTGGCAAACCTATCCACCTGCTCATTTCCTAAAATTTCCATGTGACCTGGCACCCATACTAGAAGCACATCCTTCAGAGAAGAAGAAAGCTCTTCCAGTCTTTTTGAACATTCTAACACCAACCTGGAAGTGAAGACGCATGAACTCAGCCCTTCAACGCAGCCTGGCTGTCCATGCAGATACAAACACCTTTTAAGTTAGTGTTACGTACCCTCTCATCCAAAACACAACACAGAATAGCATAAACCTCAGTCTGGAAGACCGTGGTCCATTCACCAAAAGATACTGTCAAACTTCTATAATATAATAAAACATTAGAAACATTGTGAGAATTTCAAATTTTTTAAGAAAATCCTTTAACCAGTAGGGAAGCTTTTTTAATTTTTCTACAATTTGTTTTTTAATAATGATTTTTCTTTGAATTTGGTAAATTGGCTGCACACATGTAAAAGACCTATTACTTTTGTTACAAACATTTTTCCGAGTAAATAGATTTTATAGTGGTAGGGGGTGGGGGTTTCTATGAGAATTGGAAGGCCACGCCTCTCGCAATTGTCGTTTACATTTTCTCATTTTCTCATAAATTGATTGTACTTTATATATGTAAGAAATTATTGTAATTATCTAAAATAATATTCAAATTGTAGTATTCCTCTGAGGATGGCACGCTGAGTGCCGAAACGTAAGGATAAAAGGTAATTCTGTAAAATACTTTACAAATGAAAAAATAAATAAAAAAATCTTGGCTGAAAACTGGTTCATTACATCATCACCCTACTTAATTTCATATATTTGTGATTTTTTTTTTACAGCATCCTAGTTTGTAGGTTTTTTAGGTTTTAATTTGAATTGAGCATAATATCATTAGTATTATGCATCATCGGGAATCATATAAAAGGCTTTAAAATAGACCTGTTTTTCTGACCCCCCCGTATATCTTAATTTCATTTAGTTGTAGTCATTGAATACAAAACATAAACTAAACAAAAACAAAAAAAAAGATGAATAATGTATTTTGATATATAGATAAAAGTTTACGACTAATGTAAGATAATAGTGTTAAACTTTAATCCAAGTTAATGCACCTTGCTTGCAGTTTAGTTTACTATCACTATAAGTGTATTAATAGTGCTATTAGTATTAGTATGTAAGAGGGAGTGAGAGTCACGTGATCATCTCTAATTACTCAGTAGTTGGTATAACAACTGTTCTTCAGTATAGTTATAATAGTGCGGCCAGTTATTATGTTCACTATCTCTTGTTCTTCACTAACTTTCTTATTCATGATACCTCCCTACTGTTGTTCAGTTCACAAACTAAATTTACAGTTATATCCATTTTTATCTTTTATTTCTTTCACTTTACCTAAACAATATAACTACTTTATCGTCACTTTAGTTTTTATAGTTCTAGTTTACTTTTTTTAAATAATTGTAATTAATCGTTGTAACTGTTGTTTTTTTAAAAAAAGTAATTTTTATTCTGTTTCATAGAAATTAATGGTACGTAAGAAAGATCTTATGTTTAAGACATCCTTTTCTAATGATTTTTTTTTCTTTTTTGTTTCGTATACTTAAGTTGATACTATATAAGTAGTATACTATAAGTGAGTCTGGATTTTTAATTACTTGAATTCATCACAGATCTGCCTACTATGTACAAATAGGGAATAGATTGAGCATATTAAGTTACTCTCTCTTATTATTACTTAAGAGGGTGAAGTTTATGATACTCTAAATGGTAAGAATTGGACTTACCACTCTGTTGGTATTTAGGACCCGCACTTTATTATAGAAGCCTCCTTCCTTTATTCCTCAAGAATTTAATTATTGAAATTTTTCTTATTGCAACTTGGCAGACAGGAAATATTCCAAGTTTTTAAAAGTTATATGCTTCTTTATATGCATTTATTTTCAATAAATGTAGATTATTGTTATTAGTTTATTATAAATTAATGTAAATGATCATAGCGTAATATTTCGTGCTTATTATTTGTCTGCAGGGAGGGACAAAACCCAACGTTATCCAAAGCCCTACTGGGCCCATATAGCTATCCCAAGAAAAACAATAACATACCGGCTCTAGAACAAATATAAAGACTCGGGTTTAATCCATCTAAGATTCACCGCAGTCTGAACAAATCGGATATAACCTTAAGGGGGAAATAGCCTAAGCTCTTCCGCAGACATCTTTTACCGACCAAAGCTCCTGAACCTAATTTCCTCACAACCCAGCCAATCTGTTATAAGATGGATGGGTGTTTCCTTCTCTGTCTCACAGGCTCCAAAATGGACCCCCGATGAGCATCATGGACTGCCGACAACCAACTGTGCTCATCCATAAGGATGAATGCTGTGAAGCTGTCCATGGCTGGGAGCCTGTCAGACATGTGCCAGAACACACGGCAACAGCAGGCTCAGGACCAATGAAAGGGAGA